>CATIWQ010098024.1:0-26210 GCA_949673415.1 Euphorbia schlechtendalii | reverse complement strand
ATATATATATATATATATATATATATATATATATATATATATATATATATATTATCCTTGATACTCAATCTCAATTCGTTTTATTTCTTTTTTTTTTTATCGTTGTTTACTTTTTGATTAGCTTGTGACAGTATGTTGTTTGAATAAGGACTAGCTTGTTTTTTAATAAGAAAAAATAGTTAGACAAATTTTTATCACATGATTTTTTTACTTTTGTTTAGGAGATTTTGTTATGTAATTTAGTAATATATTTTAATACAGAGCAATTTCCTATTAATTGAGAGAATATATCGTATAAGACATAATTTTAACATCTAATTCTTACCTACTAAATTTCGATCAAGTGACAAAGAACTAAAAATTTTGTGATTATAACTTCAAACCCAACATCATCAATAAAATTTTTGTAAAAATGCCCATATTTTTCTCAAGAAAAATAATTTTTAAACATATATTACTGCTTTTTTTACTTCACATCTTAATTAAATTTAAAATTATAATATATTTTGAAAAGTAATATAAATCCGATTAATCTTCACAATTAATATCCAATTAGAGTATACAAATCCATGCCGTCTAACCAGTGTCTAATGAATTTTAAAATATAGTTTTTTTCTTAATTTGAGCTAATAAAATTCTAAAGAAAATTCCTGTCCGTCATAATTCAAACTAAATTCATCCCCAATATTTAATTAAGAAAATGATGAATAAGAAACTCGGATCTTCACCTACCTCATCTCTTTCTTTCTCCCTAAACTTTCTTCCTTTCTAATATCCTCCATTTCTCCTCTGTTGAACCCTTCTTTTCCTCTCTTTTCAAACCTTGTCATGACCCTACCAAATTGAATAGTCGTGTTAGTCTCTTTTCTAAGATATGTATTGGATTTAGGGTTTTGATTTTCTAATCAATCGTTTTCTACTGGTGCGGCTCAAATCTTTTAGATCTTTACAAGTTCAAGAGTTTTGTATTATGCAGATATTGTTCTGCGACGGTTAAGGAGGAGAAGATGGCGGCGTCGACGGAGATTGCAAGGAGGAGGAGGAGGCGTTGACGGCAACATGGCGGCAGTGGCTGACTTATTCTACCCGGAAATCTCCTTCACTTTTCTTGTCAAGACAGTTGCTCCATGTTACTAAGTTCATCAATCCAAAAATAAAAAACCAAAGTTAACATATGGTATTCGTTCCGTCTTGATTTGGTTCTCCGACTCTGCGCAGGCCTAATTTACCTGCAAAATAATCTTCGATCAAGATTTCGGCAAAGATCCTCTGATGCTAAAGTAGGTTAGGAGATTTGGTAAGAGCAATAAATGTAATAGTGAGAATGCCCCTTGCGTGCGAGGAATGTTGGTATTTATAAAAAGAATAGGTAATCATTATTGAGTTAGGCCCGCGCGATGTGGTTTTGCCACCGCTAAGTATCATATCAAGCTAACTTGGCATTAAATGACACCGCAGGGACCTGATCTTTCATAAATGCGCTAGACCGTTTGGTTGACTTGACATTATAATAGTGATTCAGCGGGCTCTCAGAATGTTCCTTTCGATAAGTGATTCCGGCAAGGAATTATGTCTAATATCAACATATAATTGCTAATAAACTTCTAATCAAAATTATAAATATAGATCACAACATAGATCATAATGGCGAATTCAGAAATTTTTTATCGTGGTGTCTATATATATCATATAAATATTAAATTTTTAACTAAGTTATAACTTATAAAAAAAAGTTTAAATGGCAACAATGAATAATTTTTATTACACAATAAAATTGTAGAGCCGTTGATAAATTTACTAAAATACATACACATTTATTCAAAACAATATTTTTTTTCTAAAATAAATTAATAACTTTAATACTAATAAGGGTCCATTGTTAATTTTTCATGGAATCCAAATATAACTTACTAATAAATATATATCATTTTTAAAAAAAATGTGGAATAGAAGGATCCTACATCTCACTATGTGACCTCGCCACTGATAGATCACCCTACTAACAAACGAGGCTAAATCACAAGATCAAGAACACTAAACAGAATTAAAAAAAGATTTTGGAGCTTTTAGTGCGGAACCTTTGGGTTTATAATCGTTGTTCTGGTCAAATTGAATGATTAGTCAGTGAAAGTAATGGATTTGTAAGAGATCTTCATTGAAAGCAATGGAGAAAGATGATTTAGGTTTAGAGACGAGGAAGAAAAAAGAAATTTATTGATTTCTCAAAATTGTTTCTTTGTCAAGTCAACTTCATTAACGGTGTTTGAAAATAATTCTCCATTTGATAATATCTGAAATCTTAAATTTCCATTTGAATTTTTTTGTCATAATCCCTATTTAACAATAAATGAAATCATAAAATACGTTTTTTTTAATGCTTACTCTTATTAAATGAGTTATGGGTTACGAGAAAAAACTAACTTCCACCTCGCCGACTGTCGCCGGCATATAATAACGGCGACCCGTACTTCAATTACTTTTTTTAATAATTCAAGTTGGAGTAAATGACGGCCGTAGAGACAAATACTAGGATTGCTGACTATTACAACACAGTTGACCATTTGTGAACACATCCAGAATCCCGAGTGTGTCATACCAAATATAAACAATAAGTGTGTGTCTCATTATTTGAATGCAAAATAATTAAACAAAGCACTATTTTTGGAATTCTTGCATTCTCATGTAAATCGACTATATACTATGTTTGTATTTGAATAAAATGTTATCTGTTTATAATAAAAGTTAGCTAGATCCTCGCTGAAATCAGTTATGTGGAACAAATTATAACTAGTTCCATTGCTTCTAATCCATGAATTATCCGTAATTGAAAAATAATATTTTTCCTATAGGTTATGTTACTATTTACAAGAGCATGTTATAGGTAGAAACATGTTTACAAAAAAGTCAATTTTGTGGAGAAGGAAAGATTTGTTCGCACGAGTGTCAATCCTTGTTGTCTCATACCAACAAAACCATAATTTAAACATGGATGAATTTCTCTTCCAACAACAAATTTACAGTCAAACATTGTGATATTGTTTTCTAAGCATAAAGATTCCAATATAACACCATCAACTAACAATAATTTATGTACTCGGCAAGATTATAAGATTATAGCCATATTATAACTAATAAACAGGAGAACAATAAAGAAGAAAATTAATCTACCGCTTAATGACTTGGTGGCTACCGCATTCATAAAAATATAAAAAAAGAGTATAGATTATGCTTTCAGTTCCCCTAATAAAAAAGTTCACAAAAATATCAGGGAGGTACAAGCTACACATTAAGTGCAGAGATATTGTATTTTCATGTCCCCATGACAAAATAATTGTCAATTGAATAAATTACTGAGTAAAAAAATATTTAACTAAATATAATTGATCAAGTCCTGTTCTTTTCAATTTCTGAAAATTGAACTGAATTAAATTTAATTGAATTGAACTTAACTGAATTTATTTCAGTGTAAATTTATAACTACACATAGCTGAACTTAACTGAACTTAACTTAACTTAATTAAACTTAACTAAATTTAACTGAATTTAATTGATTTACAGTTGAAGAGTACATGACCCAAGTATACATGGTTATGTATTCGTAATAATTATTTTTATTGCTATATTAAGCATTGTTTATATTTTACTAATTTTGAATAGTTACCTTATTTAATATTATTGGTTTTAATTTTTAGATTATTATGTATCATGAATATTTGAATGTAAATGAGAAAATGTAACAAGTACTGTACAACATGAAATTAGTAACATGTAACTTGAAACTATCTATCATTTGCCATGTGTAATTTGGGATAAATACATTCATCACCAAAGTGTTCAAAATAATTATTTAATTTTCTTCAACTTTCAAATATGTCAGGTATTTTCATGAACTAGTTTTAACCACTTCAATTTATTTCTTCAATGTCACGTGTCAGTTTCTGATTGATTAGATTTTTCAAAGACTTCATTTTTATGATTTTTTTTTAACCAGAAATTGATATGTGACATTTAAAGACAAATTATTACAATTTCTACAAGTTCATGTGAGTATTTGGAACTTTTGAAGTTCGGGTGACAATTAACTTTCTTGAACAATGCATTAAATATATAATTTAGACCAAATGCATTAACGCTCCTAAAGTTGGTTCGAAAAATTAGATGTCATTCTCAACTTTCAAAAATATCATTTACCCCCCTTAACTTGGTAAAATGAACCAGTTACCCCCCTTGGAAAAAATGCACCGCTTTGCCCCCTCAATACCACATGTCAAGTTCTGGTTGGAGAGAGAAAAATTAGAAAAATGACATATTTGAAAAGTCAAACCATTCAAATTCTGACTCGTGACTTTGAGGAGTTAACTGGTGCATTTTGACTAAGTTAAAGGGCGTAACTGATCTTTTCTACCAAGTTAAGGAGGGTAATCATAGTCCTTTTGAAAGTTGAGAGATTGATTTCCGATTTTCTACATTAACTTTAAGGGGTGTGGATATATTATACTTCTAATTTATTATCATTAAAATTAATGAAGCATATAAATGAATTGGATTTTCATATTACCATGAAAAAACAAGGGGTGCAAGGAGGAAAACCCGAAAACAAAAACCATGAAGAGAAAAGCCCACGGTAAGAAAATGGAAACAAAGGAAAGGGTTGAAATTGACCAATCTGCTGCAGAACATCCGATACACTGCCAAAAGATTTGATTTTTTAACTGACAATAGATCTCTCTGCAAATCCGTAGGAAATCTGGTACAAAGGAAAGCAAAGTGTAGAAAATTGTAAACCAATAGAAAAGGAAGGGCCTATTGAATAATAAGTAGGGGAGAAAACTTAATATAGAGAAGTTGCAAGTGGTTAAGAAATAAGGACAAGTGTGTAGAAATTTGATGACTCGGGGAATTATGTGGCCACCAGCCACTACTTTTTCACCTTCTCACTCACATGCAACCCCTAACTGTCAGTTGGGAGAAAGTTTATTTTCAAAAGGAATACACTATTTTAGAATATATGAGTTTATAAAGTAAATAAATTTGTAAAATATTTAAATGCCATGTGATATTTAATGTATTATGTACATAAATTGACCGTTAAAGTTAATCTTGTAATATAATATCGTAATCTCCTTAAATGTTGGGTATTAAGGGAAATACTTAGATATTTTTGAAGTGGCGATAAACATTTTCAGATAGAAATTTATTTGATAATTTTACCAAAAGTTCAATTGGATAAAATTAGAGAATATAGAACGGATGATTTGTTGTGGATGATATAAATCATGATATGTGTTTTGTCAATGAATCATTATTGTTAAAATTATATATGTATATATATATATATATATATAGAAACTGCTACACTGGAAAAATACGAGCGTGTCGCAATAGTGACTTCAACATCTAGACTTTCTATTTCTTGGTGAAGACAAGTCATGAAAGCGAGCCAGTGTCACAAGCGTGACATAAGATGTGTTCAAAATATGACTTTTCGGGGTACAAAATTCGTCTGAAAATGAAATTTAAATTAACTTATGGGGTAAAATAATAAATTTTTCTTTCGAGCTATTACTCTTTCAAACAAAAAGTCAAAATTTCGGTTTTACGAGAAATAATGTGACATTTTTGTATTAATGTTTGAAGACGAGATAAGTATTACCACATTTTAGTATAACAAGACTTCTTATATTCGATTTGAATTTACCATGCACAAAGTTTGAAAACGTGATAAGTATTCAGAATTGCATATAAGCAGAAAACCATATCACGATCAAAATATCCGAATTTAGATTAACTTTTGCTTTCAAGTTGTAAAATTAGTATATAAAGTTTACGAATCAAATTAAATTTACATTTATTGACAAATTATAAGTAACTCACTCGACTTTAATCAAAACAAATTTATTACTTTGATTTGTTAAAATTAATTTCACTTTATATTCAATTTGTTTTTACGTTCAATTACC
Organism: Euphorbia schlechtendalii; assembly: GCA_949673415.1. Classification (NCBI taxonomy): domain Eukaryota; kingdom Viridiplantae; phylum Streptophyta; class Magnoliopsida; order Malpighiales; family Euphorbiaceae; genus Euphorbia; species Euphorbia schlechtendalii. The sequence goes on along the minus strand of CATIWQ010098024.1, from coordinate 20,250 downwards.
ATGATTCGTTTACGACCAAATACTCTATTACATATAAGCGGAATGGTAATCTTTTATACCACAATGGAATCAAATAATACTAGAACTAAGAAAATAAATATACTTAAAAGTATAACAAACGGTGAGAAAAATCAAATCATAAATATTTGTATAAACAAAACACAAAATTTTTTGTTATAGAAATGTGATTCGAGGCAAAAAGAGGCGAGTGAGTAAAGGTGGAATGGCGTGGCGATGGTTGAACTTTCACATGGGAGGCAACCGAGTTCCCTCACTGGCTGCAAACCAGGGAAAGTGGCCCCCACTATCCCCGCCTCAACTGGCATCAACTCCCCCATGGCGCCCACGTGTTTGATGCGCGTACTCCTCACGACGCATTCCCGCGAACTAAACTCGTAGAGCTGGGCCCCTTCCCGTTTCCTCCCCTACTACAAATAAATACCCTTCTCCCTTGCTTTCGCTCCTAGATTTGCTTTGCTTTTCCTTTTGGGACCCCTGTTATAAATCCACCAGATATCCAGCTGACTCTTGTATTCTTGCTTTTTTCTCCCGTTATTCCTTTAAATTTCCTATCTCTCTCTGTTGTTTTTTAGGGTTTTCTGATATGGCTGAGAGTTTGGATGACGGCGAGTTTTGGCTTCCGCCGCAGTTTCTTACCGACGACGATCTCTTCTTTGACAAGAAGAGAACTAACTCGACTACTCTCACTCCCTTCAAGAGCAGTCCTGTTGATGATTTTGCTTCTGAAGCTACTCGGTTAACTGAGGGAAACTTTCCTCTGGGATTTCCGTACGGTTTTGACATCTACGGCGGCCGAGTCTCTTCGGATATCAGTTCGCTGGTTGAATCGGCCGAACACAGCGACCAAGAGGATTTGATTTCTTACAAAATGGCCGGTTGTTTCAACGTTGAAAGCGGTTTGAAAGGAAACGTCGTCGGCGAAAAAACTATGGTATTGTGTAACAGTACTATTGTATTCACATTTCATTTCCTCTGTTTTTGTACTTTTTAGAGTTAAATTTTGGGATATTTGACGTGCAGGGTTGGACCGTTTCCGGTTCCCCGCTATCATCGCCGCTGTGTGGGGTTGGGAGTGATTGCAGTTGCATGAAATCATCCAGCCGTGGGAGTCATTTTCAGTGCTCCAATGTTTCCTCACCGCTGACCACTTGGGATCTGCTTAACGCGGCTGTCGGAGAAGCCAGGGTGAGAATTGACAACGAAGGTTTAACCCAAAACATTAACAGTAGAGGCATTTTAGGTCCACCCAAAAGACCCCCCGCCGTCCCTGTTAACTTGAGGAACTCAAATCCCGATTCCGGTCACTTCCAGAAGCAATTGATTGCATTCCAGAAACTGCAAGCAGCTCAAGTATGTCCTTATTTCTTTGTTATTTCAAAATCACTATTGTTTAGACTGTAGCTTTGTTGCTTGACTATTTAATCATTGGGTTAATTTCAGTTTCAGCAGTTGAGGCAACAGCAATTGATGAAGCTCCAATATACTGATGCCCTGAAGGCAGTAACAAAAGGCTCTTCAGCTCCTCATTCACAACAGCATCAAGCTAAACCAGTCATTCAAGCTAGAGGAAGAAACATTGGCGGTGGTTCAGTGGACCTGTCTCCCAACGCCTGGCCCCCTACTCAACAGGTTCAACACCGTCAAGTGAACTCCGGCGGCATGCGTGCTGTGTTTCTCACTAATCGCAGTGCGAAGAAGGAATGTGCTGGCACTGGCGTGTTCTTGCCTCGCCAAACTTTTAACTCTGCCGCGAAAGAATCAAAGAAGAAATCAGGTACTTGTGGTACACTGTTTATTTGGCATATTCTACTGATCAATCCACAACTGGTTTGATATGGAATTTCTGGTTTTGTCTAATTAATTAGGATTCGGTACTAATTATGTTTTCCAATACAAATTATGCAGCTTGTGCGACAGTTCTGCTACCTGCAAAAGTGGTGCAGGCCCTCAAGTTAGACGAAGGCGGTCAGAAACCCCAGTTTCACCGCCGATTAAACGGAACATTTCACCTCAACGGCGGTTTGTTCTTTTTAATGTTTTAACATGAAGGATAATTATAATTACTGAAATATAAGTTGGGAATGTTTGAATTTTATGTTAATTAGATTTTCCAATGGCTTGCAGAAAATACTGCAAGACCTCGAAACTGTAATGGTCAGAAGCGCAGCCTAAAGCCGCAACCGGAGCTCAACAGTACTGAAGTGAGGTTGCCTCAAGACTGGACCTATTGACCCGGCCTAAAGGGTTTAGACAACGATGAAAAACAAAATAAGAATAGGTTTTGGATAAAAGATAGTAATAGGTTATCGGTATAGGAAAGTAAGTAGAATGACAGATTGTGACAAGACAAGGTGGGAAAATGGCAGTTCTTTAGGATACAATTGGAAGCAAAGAAATAATAAAGAGTCTTTGGTCATGTTTTGAAAAGGAAAGGGTAGTTTAATGGGATATCATTAGATTTCTTAATTTGTGGATTTGGGGTTTCAAATCCAGTTCAATTTGAAGAAGGTTGGTTTACAAAAAAATTGTATGCTCTTTCTTTTTTTAATTGTAACTGGTACCTTCTAATTGTCACTTGGTTGAAATTTGCTATACATACCCGCTTCCGACTAATTATAGTATTAAGTGATAAATGAAATGTTAATTTGCTTCCAGATTCCCCTTAATTGAAATCCAAAAAATAAAATCCGATGATGGGCGTCTTTCTTTTGAATTTTTATAATTTGGTAAGAAAATTTATAGTGCAATAACTTAAATGCAGAGGATCTGCTCTCTGAATAACTGTATATTTGAGGTGTCGTGTGTAGGGGCTTGTTTCAAATCTTACGTGTTGTCCTTTTCTATAGATATCTTTCCATGATTAAAGCTTTTTTGAAGAAGTAAAATCAATAAATTGAAATTGTCGAGCGGCAGACAGAATAGTTGTTTTGTCACTGTGCAAACAGCAAGTAAGCGGCTTGATTTGCCGGCTGGGTTATAAATGAGTGGTTGGGATATACGGCTTACTTTTATTAAAATTTTAAAGTACAAACTGCTGTTTAATATGTGTCCCATTTTGCCTACTACTATCTTCGTGAAGGTTGACAATGTTTTGGTAAGCTTCCTTAGCTTTTAAACACTCCCTTGTATACACAGCCTGTTTACTAAAGATTTCATGTATAACCCAGTTGCATAATGTGTCGTTATTTTTACTGTCTTTGAGTTTAAAAAGTTCTTTATAAGCTTTCTTAGTTTTCAAATTCTCCCTCAACGCAATGTCTTGCTCTCTTATTAATGGGAAAATGTATAACCTGTTGGTTTGGATGAGGATAATAAAATAAAAGAACGGAAATGATTACGAGGATTATAAACTTTTATTAATGATTTCATTTCATTCATGTTTAACCTTTATATAGGCATACAAATTAACCGATATATTACCACAAATAATGTCCACCAACTCAACTATAACAATTAAATATCTAATTTGGAAAATAACTAGCCACTAACACATTCTTAATAATTTATTTGACTCACAATTAAAACAAAAATAAAACAATTAAATATTTTTAAAGCATATTTCAAAATAACCAGTTGTTTATAAGTTACATTTTGCTTAATATCGTCATGAAGTTAGAAAAGGCCTTGATAAGATTTCCTAGCTTTCAAATCCTGGCCGAATGCAAGGTGTCAATCAATAATTGGTATGCATTTTCAAAAATGTTATTTCTTGATTTACTTTTAACTAGTAACTAATAGGTTCTCTTATTAGAGAAAAAATGTATAATGTATTGGTTTGGACGAGGAAAATAAAATAAAAGAACGGAAATGATTACGAGAGTTATAAACTTTCTTTAATAATTTCATTTCATTCATACATAATATAACATAATGTTTAACCTTTTTATAGGCATACAAATTAACTGATTATATTACCACAAATAATGTCCACTAACTCAACTATAATAATTACATATCTAATTTAGAAAATAACTAGCCACTAACACATTCTCAATAATTTATTTGACTCACAATTAAAACAAAATAAAACAATTAACTATTTTTAAAACCTATTTCAAAATAACCAGCTGTTTATAAGTCACATTTTGCTTAATATCTGAAGTTAAAAAAAGTCTTGATAAGCTTTCCTAGCTTTCAAATTTTGGCCCAATGCAAAGTTTCAATCAATGTATGAGTTTTAAAAAATTTTCGTTTCTTGATTTGCTTTTAACTCGTAACCAACAAGTGATGTTAAAGAATAAACAAACTGATACACTTTTATCAATTAAGAACAAGTCCAACTATATTCTTCATAATCCATTTCTCAAACTTCATTTGTAAGATTTACTGTGTTTTTGCTCTATCAATCTTTTTCGTTTCATTTTCCATATTAGATTCTCTTGAATATTATTATTTTCATTATTTTTGCTATATTATTTTCTTTACATTTTTTGGTTTTCCATTTAAATATTAACCCAAAATACTAACAAGCACATGCTTGAGGAACCTTAATTTAAAGATGAACCATACAAGTAATGATTGGACTGACAATTTCCCATATTTATTTCTCCTTTTAGAGAATTCTCTTAAATGAAGGATCACTGAACTTGCTAAGTGAGTCATTTAGAACCCTTTTCAAAACGTGACAGCAAACGAGATTAACACATTGATTTGGTTTTCTTTTAAACACATTACTTTCGTTTATATGAGGTGTGAAAAGGAGGGGGCGGTGGTGGTATGTGGCAGTGCGCGTTTAAAGGGTAGTGGTAGTATACTTGATTTGCCTGTCATTAAGGGTGGAGCTTGGTCTCACCAATCATCAATGTCTTCACCAGTTCCCCGTCACGCTTCTAAAGTTTTTAATATCGTAACTTCTTTCTCCATTTTATGAGGAAGATATGATCATTAGGGCAAGTTCTTTATGATTACTTACCCTTTTTCCAGTTGGAGACTTGCCATTTATAGGATTTGTATGTAGTGATGTCATGCGGGACCCATCTGTAAGAGGTACACGTGTGGCCCGCCGCTTGGGGGTCTTGTTCGCTGTCGGAGCATTAAATGATTCATCTCTGCCAGTTGGTAATGCATTTAATGCGGCAGAGGAGAGAGAAACGTCAGAGTAGTGGGTTCTGAGGGTGATGTCTCAGCGAAATGGCGGTGGGTAACGCCGAAGGTTATTTAATTTGGTTCTAGACCTCGGCGAGATGTCGTGCTGACATGGTCTCGGCGCGTAGTGGTGCCGAGGTGTACATTTGTTTGGCCCATGTAGTTTTTGAATTTTCTAATGGGTTTGAGACTTTAATGGGCCTTGATATCACCCTCTTTTTTTACTTTTAACTTGAAAATTATTTTCTCATGATTATTTATTTATTTATTTACAGTCATGATATTTAGTATTTATATAATTTGTTGAAGATACGTTAAGAACGGAGTCATCAACTTGGACAACATAAAAAAAGTTAAAAAAAAACTCATGTACTACGCGGTAGTAAAGAGTAAATGTAAAAAATGTTTCTTTTACAATTGTTACTTTCACTCATTTGACTTTGAATGACCAACAATCAGATGAGTTATACTAATAATTGCTCAAGAATTATTCATGTCTCTCATGCCTCACAATATAGTAATTAAGTTCCACATTTCTTTTATATATATTCCGGCTCAGAAAGCATTTATATAGAAAATTACATTGAAGGCAGAGTCATTTAATGTGTAAAAATGATCCTCAAAACTCATTTTTAAATGTTTGTAAGTGAAATTCAAAACTTAAAAAATCTGTCAACTTCCGCAAACATCAAATTGTGTATCGATTTTACGTGTCGTTGAACTTCATTACCAGTTTAAAACCTTCTTTATATACACACTTAATGAGCATTACAAATGTAGTTTTTGTTAGCCAACCAATAGCACTCATGATTAGAGTAGACATTTTTTCCCATTTGGGTCGAATGCTAGATAATTCATGAAAAATTAGTATATGATTCCTTGCATAGGGAGATTTCCAATTTAGGCAACAAGAGGAGGAACTTGTTTTGTGCTCTGTGATAACCATTTTCTCAAACCATATCAGTATACCATGCCAACAACTCGATAGTTACAATATTAGTTCCGGCCTATGCTTGAATAAGCAGTGGAGGAAAGGTTATGCTAGCTTTCCGAAGCATTAACTCATATGTATCGTGGTACGAGCTCTTGCTTACAAGCAACTACGTCACACGTGTTGTATACGTGATTGTGATAAAAAAAATAGAACTTCCTTAGTTCCTTTTATTATAGCGTCTCTTTAGTATTTTCATTTGTATCATTGTGTTTTTACACTCTCTGATAAAGTATATGAGCCCATGTAACTGAAAAGGCTAAAAGCCCACTTTAGTTTTCATTTACTTTCTTTCAGCTATATAATGTTAATTGTAAAAGAAAAACTAATTAACTTTTCTGGAACCTAATTTTTCGTTCACCTTCTTCTTCTCTGTAAAGCTCTCTTGAGTTTTTATTATTTTTTTAATGAAGTAAAGAACCAGTTCTTTGTTTCCTTTATAATTTCTACATGGTATCAGAGTGTTTTTCTCAATTGAGAAATTTCTAGCTTCCGCAAATCATTTTTCTTCTTTTTCTTTGTTTACAGCTTGAGTCTGCTGAAAATTTTTTCCAATAATGGCTAAGAATGGGGTTAAGATTGATGAGAATAGCCCTTACTACTTACACTCAGGTGAAAATCCATCTTTGATTCTTGTGTCGCCGCTGTTAGATAGAGGTAACTATCACACCTGGGCAAGATCGATGAAGATGGCCCTTTTATCCAAGAATAAATTGGAGTTTGTTGATGGATCTATTGAGAAACCAGCTATTACAGATCCTTTTTTCTATCCTTGGAGAAGATGCAACGACATGGTTCTCTCTTGGTTGATTAGGTCTATGACGCCTTCTATTCCAAACAGTGTTATGAATTTTCAGTCCGCCAATGCTTTGTGGAAAAGCTTGAAAGAAAGGTTTTCACAGTCAGACATATATAGATTGGCAGACCTTCAAGGAGAAATATTCAATATCTCTCAAGGTACAAGAACTGTAACAGAATACTTTTCTAGTTTACAGAGTCTTTGGGATGAGTATACAGAGTTGATTCCTTTACCAGTATGCGTTTGTGATGGTTGTAGTTGTAATCTTGGAGTAGCAGTTCATAAAAAACATGAATCATGATAAGTTATTTGTTTTTTTAAGAGGTTTGAATAGGTCATTTTCTACTGTTAAGTCTCAAATTATGGTGATGGAGCCTATACCTTCTATGAATAAAGTTTTTTCTTTGGTATTGCAATTTGAAAATCAGTTTCTTGTTGAGGATAAGGAGTTAGCTTTGGTTCAAGATGTAGCTGCTTTTGCCTATAGAAATCCTGGTTTTGATTCTCATTCAAGAAATCTTGGAAATTCAGGTTATGGAAGAGGATTTAGTGTTAATAATGGTAATCTTGGAGCAAGTTCTGGAAATGTTAATGTGTCTAACCAAAATCAAGTTGCTGGTAGAGGTTTTAAGAAAGATTTTAAAGGGAAGTGTGAGTTTTGTAATGGAAGTCATTCAGTGAACACTTGTTGGAAGAAATTTCCTCGTTTGAATCTGAGAAACAATAGGGCTAATTTGGTAATGGGGTCTGAAGAATTTTCAGAACAAGGAGATACTAATGGCTGTTCAGAATAAATGAGTTTGGAAAATAGCTTTACTCCAAGGTAACTAAGCCAGTTGGCTGAAATGTTTCAAGAACAAAGAAGTGAGAAATGAAGGAAAGATTGATTGTTCATGCTGTTGCTGCTAGAGTTGTTCCTGCTGTTGTCAACCAGAAACTTGATCAAAAGGAGTGTAGAAATGACTATGCATATACTGCAGTTTCAGGTATGAAAAATAGTTTTTTTAATAATGTGTGGATATTAGACACGGGTGCTTGTTCTCGTATTTCTAGTTCTATTGAATATTTTATAAATGTTAAGGCTGTTAGTGGTTGGAAAGTGTTCTTGCCAAATAATTTGAGGTTGAATGCTACACATATAGGGGATATACAAATTAGTGAAGATTTAATTTTGTATGATGTTTTATTTGTTCCAAGCTTTAAGTACAATTTAATTTCTGTCACTAAGCTGACTAGTTCTTTAAGCTGTGAATTGCTCTTTACTGCTGAATCTTGTGTCATACAGGGGAGTATGAACAAGAAGAGGATTGGTTTAGTTAAAGTGGCAGATGGTTTGTATCATTTCAATTCAGTAAATGGTTGTGGTGTAAATACAACAAATTTAGATTTGGCCTTTGTAGCTAGCTGTAGTAAAGAAGATATATGGCATTATAGATTAGGACATTTGTCAAATTCTGCTATGAGAATTTTGAATAAAAGCTTTCTTGATATTACTGTTTCAACAGATTTGGTATGTGATATATGTTGTAAGGAAAAGTTCAGAAGATTGCCTTTTTCTTTATCCAAGTCTGTTACATATGGATGTTTTGATTTAGTCCACTTTGACATTTGGGGTCCAACTGTAGTCTCATTAGATGGTTATAGATATTTTCTGTCTATTGTAGATGATTTTTCAAGATTCACTTGGGCTATTATGATAAGAAATAAGAGTGAGACTGCTGATATTGTTAAGAATTTTTGTAAGATGGTTGAGATTTAGTTTAATAAAAGCATTAAAGTGGTAAGGACTGACAATGGTCCTGAATTTGATTTAATTACTTTTTTCACTCAAAAAGGTATTTTGCATCAGAAATCCTGTGTTGAAACACCCTAACAAAATGGTATTGTTGAAAGAAAGCATCAACATATTATGAATGTTACTAGAGCACTTAAATTTCAAAGCAAACTGCCAAAAAGTTTTTGGAATTTGTTTGTTAGTCACTTTGTGCATTTAATCAATAGGTTGCCTACTCCAGTGTTGAATAATAAAGTCCTTATGAAATAATGTTTAAAAAGATACCTGATTATAGTTCTTTAAAGCCATTTGGTTGTTTATGTTATTTTAATACATTGTACAGAAATAGAAAAAAGTTTGATCCTAGGGGATCTAAAGGAATTTTTATAGGATATGTGGAAGGAAAGAAAGGTTATAGGGTTTTTGATATTGAGAATCAAGAAATTAGTGTTACTAGAAATGTTGAATTTCATGAGAATTTATTTCCAAATGAAAATGCAGAATCTACTAAGGAGAGCCGTATGTATGATTCAATACATGCTGAAACTATATCTATGGATATTAATATTTCTAGTGCAGATCCTATTGGGAAAAGAAAGCATAATCAACCCAAATACTTGAAAGATTATCATTGTCACTTGGCTTCAAAAGGCAAGGCAATAGAGTATGAAAAAAGTAAGAAACATCCTTTATCTTCTGTCTTGTCATCTAACAATTTAAGTGAATCACAGAAGCATTTTTCATTTGCTATTTCTGCTGAAATTGAGCCTACTAGTTACAAGCATGCTAAAGATAATGAAAAGTGGCAAGATGTAATGAAATTAGAAATAGAAGCTTTAAACAAAAATCATACTTGGAAAATTGTATCTCTGCATACAGGAAAGAAATCTATAGGATGTAAATGGGTTTATAAAATCAAAAGGAAAAGTGATGGAAGTATTGAAAGGTACAAAGCAAGGCTTGTTGCTAAGGGGTATACTCAGCAGCCAGGCATTGATTACCTTGAGACATTTTCTCTTGTTGCTAAAATAACTACAGTTAGAGTCGTTTTAGCATTAGCAACTAAATATGGTTGGTTATTAGAGCAATTAGATATTAACAATGCCTTTCTACATGGCAGCCTAGATGAGGAAATATATATGGATTTACCTCGAGGCATTAAATCTAATATACCTAATGCTGTTTGCAAGTTCGAGAAATCTCTTTATGGCCTAAAACAGGCTAGTAGACAATGGAATACTACCTTGACAACTTCTCTTATAAATAAAGGTTTTAAACAATCTGATGCAGATCCTTCTCTATTCATTAAGAATGAAAATAATGTTTTTCTTGCCTTAGTTGTGTATGTTGATGATGTCATATTAGCTAGCAATAGTAATAGTGCTATTGAAGAAACAAAACAATATTTGCATGAATGCTTTACTATCAAGGACTTAGGAGAGTTAAAATATATTCTTGGTATAGAAGTGATGAGATCTAAGAAAGGTATTCTTATTTATCAAAGAAAATATGTTCTTAACTTGCTTGCTGTTATGGTTTTCTTGATTGTAAACCATGTTCAACACCTCAAACCATGGAACAGATTGATCATTCTACTTCTCCTTTGCTAGTTGACAATACCATGTACAGGAAACTCATAGGAAAATTGCTATACTTAACTAACACCAGGCCTAATATTTCATTTGCTGTTCAACAGCTTTCCCAAAACTTAGAAACTCCACATGAAACCCATTTGGTTGATGCACATAGGATTCTTGGATATTTGAAAGGTAGGCCGGCACAAGGATTGTTTTTCAATTCAATTACAGGAACACAATTAGAAGCTTACACAGATGCTGATTGGGGAAACTGTAAGGATACGAGAAAGTCAATTACTGGATTCTGTGTATTCCTTGGTAAGTCTATGATAAGCTGGAAGTCTAAGAAGCAAACTACAATAAGCAGAAGTTCAACTGAAACAGAGTACAGAGCGATGGCGGCTACTGCAGCGGAATTGAAGTGGATTCTATATCTACTCAAAGATCTAAATGTTCAGCATCAACAAGCAACAATAATGTACTGTGACAACATTTCTGCTATGCATATTGCCAGAAACGCTATCTTTCATGAAAGAACCAAGCATTTGGAGATAGATTGTCACTTTGTTCATAGTAAAGTACAAGCTAACATCATTCACTTGATTCTAGTTCGCACACAAGAACAATTGGCTGATTCATTTACTAAAGCAATGCATTCTCCTGCCTTCAAAGAACAAATAAGCAAATTGGGAATCTTAGATGTTCATGAAGTTGGGCTTGAGGGGGGATGATACAATATATGACCCCACGTAACTGAAAAGGCTAAAAGCCCACTTTAGTTTTCATTTACTTTCTTTCAGCTATATACTATTAATTGTAAAAGAAAAATTAATTAACTATTCTGGAACCTAATTTTTCATTCACCTTCTTCTTCTTTGTAAAGCTCTCTTGAGTTTTTGTTATTTTGTTTAATGAAGTAAAGAACCAGTTCTCTGCTTCCTCTATAATTTCTACACTCTCACTTTTTAAATCTGTATTTTGAGGAATTAGTCAATAGAAGAACTACATAAGTTAATAGAAGAACTATATAAGTTAAGTTGACAATAAAACTACTTATTTAACCTTTGATTTTTATTCTTTTAAAATGTAATTACACTCTTTATTTCTTCGGTCATTTACAACGATTTGTTATTAAAGAACAAAATAAGAAAGAAATCTAAATAGTTGCATTGAGATGAGAAAGTGATAAATATTTTAAAAAATTTGAAGGATAGAAAAACGTAGATATTCAAAATAGGAGTACTAAATTTTTTGTTCAACATATAATTCATCGATACTTAGTATCTATTCTAAATAACACATTTCACTTGTAGTACAAAGTATTGTACAAGGGTCATTTGACATAGTTGTTTTGTGATAGTTTTTTTTCTTAAATAACTAAACATGCTTAACTAAATAAAATACTAAGTATGAAAAGATAAAAAAAACGAATTTCTTAAACACCCACTCAATCAAGGTTTGAACCAATTAGACCAATTGCAATTTCTCTTTTACAATTTGCAAGTCAAGCTAAGAACACTTATATAAACGGGGTTTTAATATTTTGATTAAAATAAAACAAACAAATTCACCCTTGTTCTCAATATTGCTCACCATTTTTTTTATTGAAATGAGAAATAAAATCAAGTTAGAACTCATCATCAATGACAAAAAACCATTAGCACTTGATATTAACTGGAGGAATATCCGGATTAACATCTGAACCCGGCCCGGACTTAATAACCCGTCGAGCAAAAAGTGCGAACCCCATAGCATGGCCACCGACAGCAGCAAGAAACACGCCGCCGTTAAACGACATAACAGCCAGCATAACCATATAAGACAGACCGGTACGAACCGTGAACATTCCTGTCCGAAAAAACCCAGCAGCCACCTTGTTAGTTCCGGGCTTGATGATGCTGCAATAATTGAACCACTCAACGACCACCGCTAGAACAAAAACAAAGACCAGTGCTAAAGCATACATGCCGGAGCTTGAACCAGGCCAGCCGTTGAAAAGGACTTCAGTTTTATGGCCCCAATAGAAGGTCAAGTGCGTCAAAGAATTCCGGTGAACGTGAAATGGGCTAGTGCCGGAGCCGGTGGTGTTCCAGGCTGATGTCAGGTAGGAGACGGTGGTGCCGTGGTGTGGCTTCATTGAATCGTTTTGAGCTGCCATGTTGTGTTTGATTTGCTGAAAATGGAGGGTTTATATTGAGATAGGAAAGTGAGATACGGTGACGTTTTCGTGGGTCTAGAAATGTGGGAAATATCAAATATGCCAATAACTCTTGTTGAAGCAATGTCCGGAAAAAAAAGAAAAAAGAGTGAGTTGGATTTGTCCTTTTATCAGAATTTTTGTGGGGCCGAATTATTGGGCTGATGCCACGTAAGCTTATAGGGGCCCATTTGTGTTTACAAGTACAACGGTTTGTATTTGTGTGTCAATAAATCTGTCACTTATTCGATTCCCATATATTTTGTTTTGCGTTTGAGTGAAGCTTTCAGAGATTCAAATTTCTAATCCTGGCCAACCCAAATTCCATTTTTCTCGTTCTATCCCGAAAATATTTTATTTATATTTTCCAAATATGAAATACAATGTTATAATCTTCAAATTGTAATCTATACTCACACTCTTTCTTGTGAGTGTCGAATTCGCTGAAATATAATTTCGACTTAGATTTACGATAATGAAAGTAGGGTCGATTACACGAGGAGTTATAAACTTTGAAAAGCTTTTTAGTTGAATAAAAATTAAAATGTAAATAACAGGGGTTTCAAAGAAATATAAAAATAATGAATTTACGGAAATAAAAATAATAGCTAAAATGCATCCAATAAAAAAACATAATTTAATATCGTTCTTTCACTCAATCATCGGTTAAAAAATGTTCCAAGTCAAAACTTGCTAAATCGGTTATAGTAACGAAGGCGTTTATAAATAACTAATTCTACTTTAATTTTAACCCAGCCATGAGATGCTCTAAGATTGACTAATTGACCAATGTGATCGTGATATATCATCAAAGAAGTCATGAGAGTGCGGAATGCATTCTTGTTCAATATTTATCGTGATTTGGGGATCCGGGGGCAGCGCCCCCAAGAGCGGGGTCCGGGGCAACGCTCTGATTTATTACCCTGAAATGTCATGTTTTTTGGAAAAAAAACCTGTATTTTTCCGGAATAGTCTTGTATTTTTGGAACCTTTATAATCCTGAAAATTCAAGTCTTTTGGACAAATATAAATACATGAATTGGTCATACATCAGGTTGGTTCGAATTTATCTTATATTTTCGCATTCCAATTTCTTGTTTAAACATTCTGATTTTATCCGATTGATTATTTGGTGGAACCATCAAAATTGTTTCAATCTGATAGTGTTATCACGATTTTAGATTCATAAAAGTAATCTCCTATCCCCAACAACTCAAACTAAGCCATAATTCTTCGGAAACGTTCATCATTCAACTTGGTAATTGCATTAAGGAATAAGAAAACCCGATTCAAACCAATTTGTTAAAACTTTTGACTCGTTTGTGTATTCCGTAAGATTGAAAAACCTTAATTTTACACTTTACAAGCCGACAAGACAAATTACGAATCAAACCGACTTGTATATCAACATTGAAAACTTTCAATTGAAACAACATGCACTTTTCGAAAAAATTAAAAAACCATGATAACATTTAGAAAACCAAAATAAATAAATAAATCGATAAATAAATATAAAGAGCTTTACACCTGAAGAATGGAAAGAAACAAAAACTGAAACACCCTTTACTTCAATTTTACAAAACACAAACTAAAAATTTAACTAAGCTATTGTAGTCGGCTTCTGCGAAAGAGTCTGATAAAAAGAAATAAAAGTCTTTTTTTATAGGCATCTCCTCCAACCCTACACAATCAATTTTCAATTCAAACTCTATAATTTGAAGTTACTACAATATTTATTTTCCGATCATTTACTTCAAATTTCCACTTTAGAATAAAATATTATTATTTAATTTCATTCTACTTAACTTCAAATAATAAATAACCAACCAAATTAAAAGAAAATAAAATAAAAACTAAAAACTAAAAAAATTATTATTAAAAAATTTTTTGAAGTTGCTACGGTACCACTTCAAATACAAAGTAGTACTGTAGCAATTTCAAAAATTACGGTGGGACTTAAAGCATGGTTGGAGCTTCAAATTCTATTCCAACCCAAATTTTGAAGTAGAGTTGGAGATGCCTTCGGAGTTAATAAGGAAATATATTATATACAATCATTTCCAAACTATGACCACTGCATTAAAAAGTATGACCACATCAAGGATTACAACAATTATGGGTGAAACTTGAACATGTTTTTTTTAGGTTTAATGCATCAACACCCCTCAACTTGTTTAAAAAAGGCTGTTGTCACCCTGAACTTTGAAATGTGATAAATAACCCCCTATAATTGTCTAAAACGCGTCATTTTACCCCTTTGTGCTGACCTAGCTTGCTACGTGGATGATCATCAAAATACACGCACGTGAAGTATGTTGGTTGAATAATATATGAATAAAAAAAATCCATAACATTCTAATTCTTACCATTCAAACTCCCTAATACATGTTCTTCGTCTTCTTCAAAATTTCATCTCTAGTCTAAATATTTTCTTCAATTAATCATAATATTGTATCGATTCTTGGCCTGTCATTTTCTTCTTCTTGTTCTTGAAATCGATATTTTTACGAGGGGGTCGTTTTATACAAGTACAGGGGACTATCTATCACATTTCAAAGTTCAGGGTGGCAACAACTCTTTTTGAACAAGTTCGGGGTGCAGATGCATTAAGCTTTTTTTTTTATTTAAGAAACTAATTAAGTCATGTCATTAGATATTAGTAGTTAGGTTGTGCCCACAAATTACATTCCAGCAAGTCTCATTGAACGGTAACTGTTACAAGCCTAATTAATTAAGTCTTTGATAAGTTGTTTGTTGCAAAATGCACGAAATATACTTCACAACTCCACTCTTTTAGCTCATTTGGATTATCGAACCCCAATACAAACTCCAATAACTACACACTTTAACTTTTTAATTCCTATTTACAATCACTTTGAACTTTTTCGTGAAACGACCAAAACATATCCATAAATGAACCAATATCTCACAAGTAATGTATCAAACGGATACAAAATAAAGTTAAAATAATGGTGAAAATGCATTCTAGCATCTTACAACAAAAGTTAATTAGAACTTGATATATGTTTCTAAAAAAGATAATTATCTTTCAATTTCAATAGTCAAATAATTTTTTATAAACTGTCGGAGATTACCACATAATAATTTATAACATAATATAAAAATATTGTTTGGTCTCTAAAATTGAGTACGCGTATTTAATCAATGTACTTGGTAATAACTTAAAAATCTGATACGGGATCTTTTTTTGTTGCCTAGTTTTGCAGCTTGTATAGTTGTATGTGTGTATAAACTATACAAAAAAGGTAGCACCGAACTTAGAAATTACAAATCACGCCCAATAGGACGTTATCTCATGAATTTATCAAGAATAAACGTTAACAATTTTTTCATAACATTAATTTTAAAACTTTAATAGAAAGTTGTGTAACTTCTTCCACTTTTACCATTTTAATGTATCTTACAGGTTGACAATGCATATTGAATATGTGTGAGTATACCTAAATTGAAATTTCACAAAATAATAACTATATTTGTATGTAGACCTATTCGCCGGGCGGGCCAGGCCGGGATTGATGGGTTTTTTATCAAAAACGTTAACCCAGGCTCATACTTTAGAAATTCGAGCTCAGGCCGGGCTTGAACCGGGTTTACAAGGCCCAGCCCAAGCCCATGAATATTTTTATATATAATTTTTTATTAAATTAAATAGAATAAATATAAAATAAACCAAAATATGTTTAAATATTAAATATAATTGCATTGTTTATATAAAATCTTTAATATTTAGTAACATGTATTGTAATCATGTATATAAATTTAATAAGAAAAAAAAATGTTAATTAATTATTAACTTAATGTATAAATATGTAAATAAATAAATAAAATTATTCGTCGAGCCAGGCTCGGGCCGGGTTTGGGTATTTATATAAAAACCAAGCCCGACCCATAAATATTCGGGCTTTGATAGGTTTGGGCTCAGGCCGGGCTTTTTCAAATAACGAATATCCAAGCTCGACCCATGAACAGGTCTATTTGTATGTGATAAATTTCCAAATAGAATTATCCTGATTTGTAAACTTATAATTTATAGTTGCAAAATAAATAGCTACTTTATAAAAAATAAAGTAACTCTAAAAAATTCCTCCAGTTCGTATCAAATAATAAAAATGTAAAATAGAAAATATATGTTATGAAAAATTTTACGCATGTCAATCTCATTTCAAAGATTTTGTGATTGAGGTCTTAGCCTAGTGGTTAAGACGGAAGCTGTGAATTCTAGAGGTTCCGGGTCCGAATCACATCCGGGGTAAGTTGGAGATTTTTCTTTTGATTTAATGTAAACCCAAATGAGACAAATTTTTTAAAAAAAAAAACTCATATCAAAGATATTTCAAAATTAATGACAAAATAATTATTCCTTATAAACACAGAGAAAAAGAAATATATGATTTTCTGGAATATAAATTAAGGAAAAAAATGTAACAAAACTTAATAACACGAAAATAATAATAAAAATAATTTATGAGCTGCGTTAAGCCAAGCCAGGCCAATGAGATAGGACGAGGGCTAGTTATAAAATTTTACTATTTAAGAATATTTATAATTAAATTTCACTTTACAAAATATAAATTTGCGAAACTTATTTAAAGAATCGTCATTTATGTTATAATTCTATTAAATTTATGTTAGAAACTATTAGAATATTTTAGAATTCTATTAGAATTATGTTATAAATCTAGTGGAAACCTAATAAATTGTTTATATATTTTATACGTGAATTCTAGTAAGATTTTTTTTAAATATGCATTTCAGCTCAAATCTGTTAAAAATCTATTGAGAAACTAGTAAAACACTTTAGATATTTAAAATTATGTTGGAATGCATAATGTCAGAAATTTGTTAGAAATAGAATGGAGGGATCAAAAGAGTTAATTCCTATGCTCATCTTCTTCTCCGCGATAAAATCATGTCACTTTTAAATTGAACAAAAAAAACTAGAAGAAAAGTAAGAACAAAATGAAATTGCAAGAAAAGGAGCAACAACTGGAGGATTAGCGTTAGCGAGTGGAGGACCAATGCATGTTGACATAGTTTTTGGAGGAGAAACGACAGTAAAAGGAGGAGATGCGATTAGAAGAGGAAGGAAAACATGGACGAAGATGGAAAACGGAAGCAGATTTGAGGTGATGAACGTATGGAGCAGCGATTGGAGGAGCAGCAAAGTCGACGACGATGGCTGCCATCACAAGGAGGAGGAAGAGAGAACAAAATTGCCATTGTAGAGAGAGTCAGATTCACATCGTGAATGAGAGAATAG
This sequence comes from Euphorbia schlechtendalii, assembly GCA_949673415.1. Classification (NCBI taxonomy): domain Eukaryota; kingdom Viridiplantae; phylum Streptophyta; class Magnoliopsida; order Malpighiales; family Euphorbiaceae; genus Euphorbia; species Euphorbia schlechtendalii. The sequence goes on along the minus strand of CATIWQ010098024.1, from coordinate 2,525 downwards.
AGGGGTATATAAGAACGTTAAGATGTAAATAAGTTTGCTTGAAAAATAATTGTAATAGCTTATGTGTAAATGGTTTATCAAAACAGTTCTGTTTTGATAAATACTCAAAACAAACTTGGATTACTTGACCAATCACTCTAGTATAAATTAACGAACACACTTAATCTAAATTAATTTTGTCACGGGTATAGCAAAATTGATATATCTTTAAAAGAGAAAATGAGAGTTTTTTATTTCGATACTCAACATTTTCAAAAATTTAATCCAAACTCAACTATCCTCATCTTCATTCATTAATCAAATTATAAGTTACCTCCGCTTTCGTAATTTTAACTTGTTTAATATGATAATTTGTTTTTTTTAATGGCAATTAACCATTTATGTTGCAGTAAAAATGGAAAAGTTACAATAAAGCAATGAAGGGAAGATATTCAATCTTTGTTAATAAATCAACGATATTAACGTCATGTATGTAAAATTTAGAGTCGAAAGATTCATATTTCATGATGAACCAAGGAAAAATTTTGTTTTCACTGCATGCACAAGTTGTTTTGGGTTTCGTTGCAAGCATGTCTTGACCTATTTTTTCGTTTCAAGATTACTTGACATTTTAAGTGTCTTTTTTTATTTTTATACACCCTTAATTCAACTTTTAACTTAACTGAGAAATAAACATAATAAAAAAATTATTAGACAACGGGGAAAATTTGTGATATGTATAATGTATGCTGTAAGAACTTAAACTATTAAAAGCATGGATGAAAATTCGGTAAGGACTAAAGAGTTGACTTGAGGAAGATTTGGTGACTTGAATATATGTTATTTAGAATAATATATTAACAGTCAATTATTAGCTTATTTTTTGTTAGCTAAACCAAGCGAAGTGATTTCACAATATCTGAAATGCGAAATCTTCAATGTAATGTTTTGGCTTATTATATATTCTGATTTGCGAGTTCTGCAAGTCAGCTCTGTGGAAACGATTTTCTTACAGTTTCTCATGGGGACCTTTCGGAACCCAATTCATTTACTTTTGACAAGAAAAAAAATCAAACAAGTACTAGTTTTCTTAGTTTTTTCGGGTAAAAGAATAACTACTGTTACTCTCTTGATTAGCGCCAATATTTATAAAATTGTTACCAGCTAATAATTTAGTTATTTGGCAAGCAAGCATTTCATTTCATTTCATTTAATGTGCTCAATAATTTAGTAATCATTGGACATCTCTCAAAGGAATACACAAAAGTAAAAAAAACATTTTTTTTTGTTTGACTTCCATATTGTATTAAAATCAGGAAATATGAAACCTTGAAGCAGTTTAATGTGTAATTTATTAAAGATAATACTCCCTCCGGTTTCTAATATTTGTCATTTTAAATTTTGAACTTTGATTCCTAATATTTGTCATTTTAAAATATCAATGCACTTTTTAACAAAATTTTCCTAATTTACCCTTACATTAATTAGGAAAAATATTACGTATAGATTAATTTATAAGTTGGTAATTAAGAAGAGAGAAGATTCTATTATAAAGTAAAAGGATTAAAGTAATCATTTTATAGTGCATTGAATACTTTATTGGTTTTGATGAAAATTCTAAAACGATAAATATTAGAAATCGGAGGGAGTAGTAAAAAAACTATTAATGTGTGTTCAAGTTCACCCACAAAATGACCATGAAAATCTACATTTTGAAATACAAAAATAAATTATTAGTTGTATCAACTGTTAAATATCTTCATTGAAACTTTCTTGACAACAAATATAGTAAAGATTCCAAAATTTAATACTAAAATATATGTATTGTATTATTATGAAGTAGTTTGCAAAAATCAATTCAAAAGATAATATTAAATTGATCTAATTTTAAATTAGGTATCCTTTTTTTTTCCTTCCTTTGTTAAATATTAAAACCTTAAACACCATTTTATAAAAAAAAAAATTTACCTTTAAACAAAACAATCAAACCAAATGAAATGATTTATATCCATGAATAGCTAATTTCTTCTCACATCCAAAAGATTAGAAACGGAACAAGACCCTATTATTTTGGAGTATAATTCAATCAAATTTTATCAATTCAATTAAATTCAATTCAATTTTATATAATTATAAATTTACATTAATACAAATTAATTCAATTAAATTAGATTTAATTAAATTCAATTAAAATAAGTTAAATTCAATTAATTTAAATCAAATAAAATTGAAATGGAAGAGAAAATGAACCTGGCTAGCTTGTAGCCGCACCCATAGATAAGTCTATTACAAAATAATAGACCTGTTCGTGGGGCGGGCCGAACAGGGTTCGGGTCGGGTTTGGCGGGTTTTTTACAAAAAACATTAACCCAAGCCCGTATTTTAGAACTTCAGGCTCGGGCCGAGCTAACAAGGTCATTCCCAAGCCCGGCCCAAGCCCATGAATATTTTATTTGTTATTAATATTTTTATTAAATTAATAGAAAAAATATAAAAAAAAGTTAAAATATGTTTAAATTTTAAATATAATTGCATTGTTTACTTAA
>CATIWQ010097987.1:0-34147 GCA_949673415.1 Euphorbia schlechtendalii | reverse complement strand
AATTTAAGTAATTTATAAATTCATGAAAAAGTTAAGAAATAATAATGGTGAATATTTTTTTGTGAACAATAAAATTGTAAAAGAAATAGTAGAGCTAAATTTATAAAGATATATTGACATTTAGTAAAAAAAATGCATTTTCTAAGATAAATATGCAACTTTAATATTAATATGGGGTCTAACATTAATTTTTAATGGGTTCCAAATACTATTTAATAATAAATTTATACTACTTTTTTAAAAAAAAGTGAGATCATTGGACCCCACATCACAATATGTGACACCGCCACAGCTAGGCGGGGATTAATCAGGGCCTAGGCGGACTTAGGCACTAGTCAGTAGGATTTAAGCGCTAGACGTAGCCAGGTGACGATTCTCAAAATAGTACCTAGGCGGGGTCTAAGCGGACCTAGGCGAGGATTTTTAAAACAGTACTAATTACGAGTGTAAAGCATCGGCAACCACCATCTTCTATTAGCATTGTTAGGTAATAGAAAGGTATAATTTTTTATTTTATTTTATTTATTTATTAAAAGTAAATTAGTTGCGATTTTCTTAATTAAAAATAATCTGTGTTGGCCGTATTTGTGGTGCTTAAATAAAATAGTATACCAACAATCATGTGAATTATTTAAATTAGTTCTCTAACATTTTATGAGATGAGATGGTTTTTAATAAAACACGTTAATGATTACTGCAATAAATTTTATAATATATATATATACACACACTATACATTTGTTGCTTCTAAACTTGTTACAACATGTTTTTTTTATTTCTGAAAATTCACAAAAACTGCACTTGTTAGAGTCCTTGAACTACAAGGTGGAAGCTAGAACTCAAGTAAATTCAGAACCAAATTAGCAATTTAGTGCCAAGTTCAACCATCCTGTTGTAATAAATTGTATGTGTATATGTAAATATGGTATTTGAATGCCGAATACATTTGTTGCATCTAACTTGGTACTAAACTGTGTTTTTTATATCCTGACACTGTTGAGACCCCTTGAATTTCAAGGTGTAATTTAGAACTTTTTAGTAAATTCAGAGTGACAGTTTCCGTTCAGTGTGAAGTTCAACAATAAAATAGCATAAATTTACGATCTATTCATTCAATACTTGCTTTTTTGTAATCGCATGAATTACAAAAATCAAACGCAATCTCTCACATCTGTTTGTAATTGAGTTTTCATTGAAACAAAGTTCAGAAACTCTTTCATCTCTTTCTAAACAATAATTGTAATCACTAGCTTGATAGATAAGTTAGTATGAGAGAGCTTAAAGACTTAAGAGGAAAGTACTCTGTAAGTAAGAAGCTCTGAGCTTTAGATACAAGAAGGAATGAACCTTTGTATTGGTTAGCTCACATTTGATGTGGTTGTTGGATGTTACTTCAACCTGCATTGTACTGGTTTGTTTCTTCGCCAAAAGAAGAATCAGTGGTGGATTAAATCTTAGACAGAGACTCCAAGGATTGGATTAGGCTAGAGGCAGAACCAGGATAAAAATATGTGTTTGCATACTTCTAAACTCTAACAAATTTATTGCCATTGCATTCACCTTATTATTTACATAAAGCTTAATCTATCTTGTCTTCTTCTGAATCAGAAAGGATCTCTGAGTAAAAATTACAAGATAATTGCTTACTCAGAAGAAGTTCCAGAAGCAATTTCCGCTTGACTTTTAAGCTGCAAAAAGAACTCAAAAAGCATGGTTTAATAATAATAATAATAATAATAATAATAATAATAATAATAATAATACTAGTAATAATAATAGTAATAGTAATACTAGTAATATTAATACTAGTAATAGTAATAGTAATACTAGTAGTAATAATACTAGTTATAATAATAGTAGTAGTAATAATAATACTAGTATTAATGATAATAAAAAAATAACAATAGTAGTAATAATAATGTACCACCATACTAGTACTACTAATAATAATAGTAGTTATAATAACAATAGTAGTAGTAATAATAATAATAATAATAATAATAATAATAATTATAATAATAAAAATAATAACAATAATAATAATTATAATAATAATAACAATAATAATAATAATAATAATACTAGTACTAATAACAATAACAATAATAGTAACAGTAATGGTAGTGGTATTATTAGTAGTAGTACTAGTAATAATAATAATTATAATCATTTTAATAGTAGTAGTAGTAATAACAATAAAAATAACAATACTAATAATAAAAATAGCAATAAAAATACTAATAAAAATAATAACAAAAACAACAATAACAATAACAAGAATAAGAACAACAAGAAGAATAAAAACAATAACAATAATAATAACAATAAGAATAACAATACAATAGTAATAATAACAATAATAATAATAATAATAATAATAATAATAATAATAATAATAATAACAATAGTAATAATAACAATAAAAATACAATAACAATACAATAATAACAATGCGAATAATAATAACAATAATAATAATATTAGTATTATTATTGTTATTATTATTATTCTTCTTATTGTTATCGTTACTATTATTATTGTTGTTGTTTTTGTTATTGTATTGTTATTTTATGATTATATATTATTATTGTCAATAAAAATAGTTGTGTTTCTCATGAGAAACCAACTTGCAATTCGAGTTACAATAAACAAAAATATCCATGTTATATTACTTATCATTTTTTGAAAAGTTTAAATATAGAATTCAATCATCCTTCTAACTCAGTAAAACAATATTAAATTTTCTATTTAAAATTTCTCTTTAATTAATCAAATAAATAAATAGCCGTGTTCATGGTACTTAAATAAAATATATACCCTTCCAAAAAAACATGTGAATTACTTTGAGAGGACGTTGATTCATACAAGGAAAGAGAAAGAGAATTCGTAAATTGAATGAAAAAACAACGAATATGGTCTCTTTAATTATTTTAGGCGTTTGGATATGTTCAATAAAAGGAATGACATTCCCCTTTGCTTCAATTTTAGTATTCATTTTTTTCTAGAAAAAGCAATTTTGGTATTCTTTTATGAAACAAACTTAATAATAATATAATTATTATATATAATATGAATCAATCAATTATTGAATTATTATATATTATTAATTAATAATAATATAAGTAAATCATTAGTATATATTATGAATCAATCAATTATTGAATTATTATATATTATTAATTAATAATAATATAAGTAAATCATTATTAGACACTTTACAATAATTGTTAACACATATATAATAATATTTAATAATATCGAATATTGAAATTAATAATTATTATTTTAAATAATTAATTATGATTATTATAATAATATGATAATTTTATTATTGATAATAAATAGTATTTATATTTAATTTATTATAACAAAATATTGGTTATAATTAGTTATTATTATTATTATGAATCAATATTAATATTTTATTTGTAATAATTTAAAAACTAATATTAATATGAATAATATTTATTATTACATAATAAATATGATCATTATTTATTATTAATAATTCTAAATATTTAAATATTATAATACTTATAATGACATTAATATTAACATAATTAAATAAGTAAGATGATAAATAATACTATAATATATACTTATGATCAATAATGGAAGCTATTATAAATAATAAATTTTATTATAATTATTATTATTGTTCCTATTGATAATAAATATTATTATTATTATAATAATTATTAGAAATAAGGGAATTACAATACCTGGGTGATCGAGTAACGGGAATGAAATCGAGGAGTTTGAGATAATGAAATAAAAGATATTGGATGATGAAAAAATAAAAAAAATAAACAAAAAAACAATAATAAAGAGAATGACTAGTTTTTATTTCATTTTTATTTCTTGATCCCCAATCTAATAATTTAATTCTTTTTATAGAAATATAATTTAATTCTTTGATCCAATTAACATGCAGCTCCATCAAATAAGTGAATGATTATATCAGAGCCGGATTTACGATAGAAACAAGTGAGACATTCGCTTAGGGCCTCACAAAGTTAAGAGCCCTCGTATTATTTTTCTATATAAAAGTACGGAAATTCTATATTGACACCAGCTTGGTTGAAACCCATTTACACTTTACAATCTCCATCATTCATCTTTGGGTAGCTAAATCTTCATCGTAAGAAGAAAACAAGATGGATGGTAGAGATTGCATAGTATCAACGGATGTTAAACAATTGGTGTCAATATAAAATTACTGATAAAAGTACTACCATATTTTTCCTTTTAATTAAGAAAATATACTCCACATTATTAGTTAACTAATTAACGAAGTATAATAATTATCATTAGATGTTAATTAACTAATCAATGAAGTTTAATTATTATCATTAAATTTTTTTACCATAGATAGTTATTGTTAGTAAAAATCGAAACAATTTATCCTTAATTATACAATTTTTCTTCATTAATTAATTTTTTATTTGGAATTTTAAATCTAAACATAGTAAAATCAATTTCGTAATCACATAATTTTTTTAACATTTTCGCTTAAAATCTCAAAATTTGTAAAACCGACCTGTAAATAATACATTTGAGGATTTGTTTTTTCTAAATTAGGCCCTATCGTTTTTAATGCTTTGAAAATGTACATTAGTCTACCTCAAAATGTCATGGTGGAAGTTAAATTTTTGTAAATTTCTTATAAAAAAAGAACTTTATAAAAGCATGACGATAGTAAGCATAACCGACTTTCTTTCTGTATAAATGTGACACCTTTTTGTTATACCATAAATAAAAATTAACTAAATTTACTTTATTAGATCTATTTATGTATAATTAGAGAAGCATCAATAATCAAACGTTCTAAGAAGAAAAATGGTCCTAAAGATAGTTTGCAGAGAAATTGTTAAACCATCATCTTCAACTTCACATAATCACCCAACCATCCACAATCTTTCAAAGTTTGATCAATTGGAACTTCACATGTATGTGCCCTTACTATTTTTCTACACAAGTAAATATGGAAAAACAGAAACCAATCATATTCATAGATCTTCTTTGCTCAAGAGGTCCTTATCTGTTGCCCTTTCCCACTATTACCCTCTTGCTGGAAGGTTCAAAGACAGTCTCACCGTCGATTGTAACGATAATGGAGCTCTATTTCTCGAAGCACAAATGGAATGCAATTTGCATGAAATTTTGATGAATCCCGACGATGAAACTCTACGACCTCTGTGTCCTGATGACCTACACCATAAAGATTCGTTCCAAGTCGGCCCGGTAGTAATTCAAGTTACTTATTTTAAGTGCGGAGGAATGTCGATTGGGTTATGTCTTTGTCATAGGATGATGGATATGGCCACTATGAGTTCTTTCGTCAACGATTGGGCATCACTTGCTCGAAAACCTGATCAAGAAATTATTAGTCCGGAGTTCAATATAGGATCCTTATATCCACCTCTAGACCTTCCAAACCCTAAACAAACACATTTAGCCCTTTCGGAAATGGAGGACTTGATTATGAGGAGGCTAGTTTTTCATGGCTCAAAGATTGCCAAACTCAAAGAAATGGTGGCACAACAAGTTCCAAACCCTACGCGAGTTGAAGTAGTAATTGCATTACTACATAAATCTGCCATTAATGCAACTGTTGTAGCTAGCTCTCCGGGCACTTTAAAGTCAAGTTTTATGAGTCATGTGATAAATATGCGCACTCTCGTTTCTCCTCCATTGTCAAATAGAAACAAAGGGAATATGATTTTGAATTTTCAAGTATCATCGCCGGAAAACAAAGAGGCGAGTTTAGGGCAGTTTGTGGAGGAATTTAGGCAATCAAAAACTCGGTTTTGCAATGCATGTGCTAATCTAGGAAACATGGACGAACTATGTCAATCGTTGCTGAATGGAAAGGAATATTTGTCTGAATTATCGAATGTTGAACGTGACATGTATATTTGTAGCAGCTGGTGTAGGAATTCATTTTACGAATCAGATTTCGGGTGGGGGAAACCATCATGGGTCTCGACAATCCGTTTTAAACTCAAGAACACAATTTGTTTGATAGACACAAGAGAAGGAAATGGAATCGAAGTATATATCATTTTGGAAGAAAAAGTCATGGCAGCGTTTGAGCAAGATGAACAACTTCTTTCATTCTGCACCATAAATCCGAGCATCGTGGACTTGCACTCTTGTGTTTAATCCATTTCAACTTTGCCAGCTTTTGTTAACTCTTGTGTCTTTCTGATCTTGCTGGTTTTCTTTTCGTTTCTATTTCAATGGTTTGTCTTTCTTAGTAATGTGTTGCTATTTGTTGTATTTGACTTCATTTTGTGCGCGCATAAATTTTAAGTTTCTCAATAATGGTATTGGCTTGCATTATTTTCAAATACAATTGCTTTTGTATATGAAATTCGCCAAAGTTGTTCACGTAAAAAATGTCATGCGGACCAAACACAGCAGTCGTGTTACACTAAACCTGAAAAATGGAAACCAAAATGACATTATTGTAAATAGCAGACCAAATTGTGATTTAGTATTATTTATATTAGTTCTAAAAAATAGCAGACCAAATTAGTATTTTTTTGTTATTTATCTTTACTTTAGAATTAGTGTTAGTACAGAATCTATAAACATAAATATGGCTTTTATTTAATTTTTGTGATCAGAATTTGTTAAAATTTTATTTTTTCTTTCTTGAGTATCGAGTTTATAACTCTAATGTGGGATTAAAATTCTTCAACTTTTATCTTGAGAATACCCAAGGGAAACTCAATTTTCCGTCAAGTGCGGCTTGAGAATCCTTAGAATAATCTTATCTTTCGGCAAGCGCGGCTTGCAAATCTGTTATTTGTTTATTTAAGGTTAAAACTTTCAACACTGCCTTCATAATCCTTAAGAATAAGTATCATTCTATGATTTGAGAATGGTAAAAATTCTTGTCTTAGAAAAGTTCTATAGTTTTTTAGAGCAATTGTAGTGTCAGGATTCGAAAATTGAGCACCCTACTCTCTTCGCATCTCTATTAAATATAATAAGGTTGCAGAGTGTATTTTATTTTGTTACGAAGGAAAAATGAGAGGAATGGATTTAAATTTATACTTTTTTTATGTGCCTAAATTCATAATTGTCCGATTCGAAATTAAGTATATTGAAGATTAATTATATTCACACAACTTCTACAGAATAAGATTGATGAACGAAGATTATAAAAAGAGATTGGACGTAGAAAACAGATTTTCTGCTTGTTGAAAAATCCAACAGCAATTTGATAGAGTTTAATATGAAATTCAAATGTTTCATAACAAAAAACGTTAGGGAAAAAAGTGAAAGTTACTTCGATCTTATCCATTACGAGAAAATATCTCGATAAGTCTCTTAAACTCATAAGTTCCTACAATTTGGTCGTCTTTACACAATTTCTTTAAAAGTTATATATTTTCAACTTTGACAATTTGGATTGTATCAAATTGACAAATTCATGAGTGAACCGATTATTTCCAGTATATCTCACTTACACTTGAAATGCCATACTTACAAGGTCATCATATCCTCATTATCCTGTGAAATTGTGTGGCCGACGTGTATACTATTAGAAACATTAAGTCTTGCATATATTAGGGTTTCAAAGAGATCCTGAATAATACAAAACCAATTAGGTTTTACAAATTGTATATAGAACAATATCATTTTGATATTACAATGTGTATGTCTTACTCTAGATTGGTAAAATATCATACACTTCCATATTTTGGGATCTCGAAAGCCTTAAGTTGTTATTCATTATATTACAACAATCATCCACTCCACATTTGGGATCTAACATAGTCTTATATGGCTAAAAAGATTTTACAAGGCAATGTCCTAGGTAATGATTATAATTAATGCGTAAAAGCAACGAAGAACCTGAATGAAGCTTGGAAGACACATCCGCAGTAAGGAAAAAGATTGTATCATTCGCAAAGTAAAGAAGGAGTTATCTGGGAGTGACTCCTCAAGCTTAAAGCTTGGAAATTTTCCTTCTCTAATTCTCGTATTCATCGGCTGTTTCAGTCCTTCAACATCCAACACAAAGATAAAAGGCGAGATTGGATCTAGTTGCTTAACCCCTTTCGATAGATGGATTGGATCACGTGGCGAACCGTTTATCAAAGTGGAGGTAATGAAGTTTCTTCTGCAGATGTCTAACAAAGATATCCACTTATTGTGGAACCCCATCTTTACTAGAACTAAATCGATGTAAGACCATGATATACTATCAAAAGGCTTGTGGAAGTCCAGCTTAAGTATCATACAAGAAATGTTGGGGAAATTATCCCTAGTACTAATCCAAGCACAATGTTGAAGGCCCATTAAAAGATCCGGATTCAACCTAGAAGCCTTCTGCATAAAGTGCTGCATTTTGTTTTTGCCCTCAGTATATAAATCTTTCTTTTCTCTCTCTGATTTAGACTTTTCATTGACCACCATTTTGAAACCCTAGTTTCTGTATTTTCCTCTCTTCTCTGAGGCGATTTGCGATTCCTTCTTTGAAGCGATTCTCCTTTGTGGTTACTGTCAAGTTCTCTGGTGGCGATTATATGATGAATAAAGGTTTTGTTGGTGTTTTTTTAAGGAAGATTCATCAGTTTGATAGAGCTTTTCGCTTAAGGTGTATTTGTTCTATTTTTTGTGTTTCTTTAGTCCTATTTGTGAGATCTTGCAGTGTTTGTGCCTTTTATTACTTCTTTGTTGTAATCTTTGGAAACCTGAACTAAGTTTTTCATCGTGGCTTGTTTTGTACTCTTCACCGTGGTCTTCAGTGCCCTTATTTAATAAAATTGCTCGATCCAATAGTGGATTAGTCTGAGAATTAAAAACTCTTAGGATACCACTATAAATCCTATGTTCGCTGCTTTCTGCAATTTATATTGAATTTGTTGTATGCGATACTTTTTTGTTTTAGTTACATCAGCCGCCTATGACGGATCGAATGAATGACCTTAGAAGCCAGATTGGACCATTCACAAATGCTTCTACCTTTTACAAAAGCAAATTGATTCCAAGAGATTAGGTCCAGTAAAGTTTTATGATGACGAGAAGAAAGCAACTTGGAGACTATCTTGTAAATCTCTTATATCAAAACAATCGGCATATTATTGTGTAACAAACAAGAACCTGACACCTTTTGGAATTAAAACGATAAATGAGGTCTTAATCGAGTCTGGCAATTAAGAAGTCTCGTAAAATTGTTGAAAAAGCTGCATAATTTCCGATTTCATGAACTCCCAACTTCGTCTATAAAATACAAAATTGAAACCATCCGGACCAAGAGCCTTATTCTCATTACATTCAAAAATTGTAGATCGCACTTCATCTTCAGAGAAAGGGGAATCAGTTGTGTATTAAAAGAGGCCGAGACCTTTGCCAAATTCAAATTCTAGAGGGAAAATGGAATGGCTAGGGCAGTTGAGTTTTGATATGCATTGATGGCGGTTTTAATTGCTTCCGTGTCATATATCAAATTCCCATCTATCTCAAGTGAACTGGTTCGATTATTTCTAAATTTTACAGAAGTTGTTCGGTGAAAAGAACGTTGTGTTATTACCACCCAAAAGCGACCAAGTTACTCAGGATCAGTGTTTTAAAAGGCGGTCAAGGGGGTGCCTAAGCGAGTATTTTTTGGAACACCGCCCCGATTTTATATGATCGAGCGGTCAAGGCGGAAAATGTCGCCAAAATTCAGAAAAGTGTTGCCAAAATCTAAAAAAGTGTCGTCAAAGCCCACAAAAATGTTTCTACATGATTTTATAATTTTACTACATAAAAATTTGTATGTTAGTTAAATTTATTATTTAAATTCATTAATAAATATTAAATATTTTAAAATACTAATCCACCTAGTCCCCGCCTAAGTCCCGATTAATCCTTGATTAATCCCCGCGTCCCCGGAGTCTCCTCTAGCACCTTTTAAAACACTGCTCAGGATTATTGGTGTCTAATTTTTTCCAAGTTCCCCCTTAGTTGTGACAAAGTACTCCGAGCTTCCATTAGTTCCATAGAAACCGATTCAAACAATGGCCTTGCTAATGTACTCAATGTTAGCTCCGGAATGTGCGATTCGTGCTCCTTAATTCTCGGTTCCAAGTTGATATCAAGGCCCATTAAAGCCTCAAGGCCCATTAGAAGACCCAAAAACTACATGGACCAAACAAAGGTATACCTCGGCACCACTACGCGCCGACACAATATCAGCATAACATCACGCCGAGATATAGAATCACAAATTAAATAACCTTTAGCGTTACCCACCGCGCTTATGCCGAGACATCATCCTCAGAACCCACGACAACTCTGACATTTCTCTCTCCTCTGCTGCATTAAATGCATTACCAACTGGTAGAGATGAATCATTTAATGCTCCGACGGCGGACAAGACCCCCAAGCGGCTTGCCACACGTGTACTTCTTACAGATGGGTCCCACATATCATCATTACACACAATCTTATAAATGGCAAGTCTCCAACTGTAGAGGTATGATAATCGTGAGCAGAATTCACTAAGACCACTTTTCCCTGACCACTGACAAGATTGTCGGAGGGTCTTCGCCGGAAACACTTTCGATCGAAGATTTGTTTTGCAGGACCATTGAAGACTCGATGAGTGGAAGATCACTTTTGAAGGACATCAGGTACTAAAAATGATTTTAATTAATTCGATGAAAAAAAGCATTTAATTAAGGATATTAACACACTTGAAATGTGTTCGCAAGGTCTAAACATTACCGATTGAAAACACAAGAATTTCGTTATGGTGCAAATTTCCAATGGCACATAGCATATGTAACTCGTATGTGAGTTATACTATATTGAAATAATGTATAAATCAAGTATATGATTATTGAAATGATCATATTTTAAATTTTACGCTCCGGTGTCAAAATATTATCATTTTACTTAACATTTTATTTTTCTTTTTATTATAATTTTAAAATATCAAGCAAAATTTAACACTTTTTTCCTAATTTATCATTGCATAATTTGGAAAGAGATTACGTAGAAAAGAAATTATAAGGTAGTAATTAAAAAAAGAATGTTATAATAAAGTAAAAACATTAAATTGATCATCTTAAGAATGTAATAAATGATTTTTGATTTTAATGAAACTCGTAGAATGATAATCTTTCAACACCGAATGAAATATAGTTAAGTCTTGTCTTGTATTTAAAATGTCAATAGGTCTGTTTTTCACAATTTTTATTTTCTTTCTTCGATTTAAAGAAAATTTTTTTGTCATACATTGAAAAAAGACACTAAATTAGTACACACCTATAGTTTAGTACCGGTTCCAACAGAAGTCCTCATGATGTTGACATTAGGCGGGGTTAGACGCGAGGTGATATGCTTTGGATTATAATATATCTAACGTATAATCTAATTCGCCAAAAATAACACTATTAGTACATGCATTATTTCTATGTTTAAATTTTTAGTGAGTTGAAAAACTTATAAATAAATGGTTAAATGTATCGTAAGCTCCTAAAACTTGTCATATTTAATCTGTTTTATATTACTTTCTTCGTACTATCTCGAAAAATTCTATTCAAAAACTTTTAATAGAATAAACATATGATTACGTAGGTAATGTGTTTTACTTTATCTTCTCAATCGTAATAAAACCCTTTTAACGATTCATTTTGAAAAATGTCAAAAGCATCAAAATCTCCTTGAACATAATAATATTTTATATGATGCCTATGCAAAATTGCAAAAGTTTCACTTAGCTCACCGAACATGGTAAAAATATACAAGTTTGTCCCTCCAACATCATGTGTTAACTTCTAGGTTGAGGGAACAATCAAACATTTTTTAAAAATCAAACCAACCATAATCTGATACATGAATAGGTAAATTGATGCACTTTTGCTAAGTTAATGAAGTTAAGTGAAATTTCTGAAAATATAAAATAACATTTGTCAATAGTTGCCAAGTTTAGGAAGCTCTTGATGCATTTAATCTAAAAAATCTACTTAAGGATATTACATGCTAAAATTTAAGGGAAAGTTAGAATAATGAGCTGATCATTTAGGATTATTTTCAACCCAAGTTTTATATCTTACATTTTTTTATCATATTAAGAATCATATTTACATTTTATATGCTCATGTTGTTTATCCTCTCCTCCCTTACCTTCTATGTATGTTTTTTATTTTTCTTATCTTAGTTTGTCATTCTCTCAAACCGTTTATTTTTTCATGTTATTTTAGAGTTTTTTGTTCGTCTCATTTTTATCTTCGAAACGTCATATATTATGATATATTTTTCGAATTTTTTTTCAAATTTTCAAAATCTGGTAGAAACTAAGTAGAAATTTGGTAGGAAACTGGCAATAACAACTATTCTATTAATTAACTATTACAAAAGTAGTAAACAAAATCATGAAAGTAAATGAAAATGTATTTGAAAGCGATTATAACACAAGTAGGATAGATATTTACAAAGTATCAAATCAAAACAACAAGTATAAGGTAGGAATCTGGTAGGAAGAACAAATAGTGTTAAATCTTGTATGAACCTAGTAGGTATCTAGTGAGAATATTAAGTTGTGTCAAATCTGTTTCGAAATCTGGTACGTAATACAAATACATGTCAAAATATATCTCCATAGCATATTTGTACATATCATGAAAGATTTTTACAAAATTCACATACATACAGCACTCTACCAGAATTTTACTAGATACCTTCAAAAAAAATTTTGTTCAATATCCAGTAGGAGTCTAGTAGAATTCTTACATTTCATTGGAAGTTTGTTCAATTTATCAAGTTTATGTTTGTAACGAATTTCTAATATATTTTATAAATTTACTAGCATTTTAACAGGTAACTTTAAAAATACTTTTTCCTATTGTTCAAAATCTAGAACGAACCTAATAGGAACCATATATTTTAGTGAAATATATGTCAATTCAGGAAAGGAACACAACTCGAACCATAAACTTGCCTGTAATAAGTTGGAAGTTAATTTTCATCAAACTTCTGTTATGTTTTTTTCAACTTGAATCATATGTTTTTTGTTATATTTTCTTTCTTAATTAGTTTAATCAAAATTTCTCTCCTTCTCAGAGTCAAGTTTGAAACTTAGTCAGTTTTGGGGATGTACACATACTTAGCAATGTGGAGAATTTAAAAACCGAAATCAAAAAGCTAAAAGTAACAAAATTCTAAAAATAATAAATTTGTAAATTCAGAAAACATTCAGAAACCTTCTACGCATACCCCATACTTAATATATACACATTCCTATCACATATCTACTACCAAATTCGTATTGGGAATGTATTGAAAAAAATTGTAAATTTAAAATTGTTACGTAATGCAGAAAGTTTTTTAGAAAATAAGTTTGTAAATAAATTTCAAAAATCATGCATATTTTACAATTTCCCGGAGCTGGAATAATCGAATACATATTAATTTTGTTGTATATTTATAACTTGTGTGATTTCCTAAGAAAATATTTATTTCCATATAACTCAATTCTAAATTTAAATCTTATTATTTTATTCCAATAAGAATTATGAATTTACCAAATAAGAACATTATATGTTTTGAAAAATAAAATAGTGAAGTTTAGCCAATTTCCCAACAAACAAATTCTTCTTTTCTCAAATATAATAAATGAGGCTTTTGTTAGGTCTGTCTAATTAGGGTTTTCGTTTCTACTGACAATCTGTTAATCATCTCTCAAATTGAAGATGATCGACTTTGTTCGCGTTCAAAAGGAGCTCCATGAATGCAGCAGAGACATTGAATCATCTGGTATCACCGTCTCTCTTAAAGCTGACTGTCTTTCTCGCTTGACCGGCACCATTCCTGGCCCAATTGGAACTCCTTATGAAGGCGGCACTTTCCATATTGATATTTCACTTCCAGGTAAATTTCGTGAAACTGATCATTATATTGTGCTTCTTAACTCATTGTATTTTCTTTTCTTTGTTATTAGACGGATTTGAAAATTCAAAAATTAACGTAGAGGAACGAGCTTAATGTTTATTTCATTCACTTATCACAAGTATGCGAATTTAGGGCTTGAATGGCTGTATGAGCTAGAGAATTTACGTGGGTTTGATATAGTTTTATGATTTAAGGTGTGGTCAACAATTGCCTCTGTTCTGAGAAATGAGAATAGAACTATCTATTCTTTTTAGAAAGTATTTTAGCATTCATATTTCATACTTGATTACTGTCTCTTTAATACAGTTTTACTTTTACTCTCTGATTGTGTGTAAGCTCAGAAATTTTTTATATAAAAGAAAACACTCTGTTTTGAAATGCATTTTTTATTTTGATTTTTTTTGCAGATGGATATCCTTTTCAACCACCCAAAATGCAATTTGCAACTAAAGTCTGGTAGGCAGATATTGTTGTAATCTGCTATTATTTTCACAGTTCACTTATAAAAGAATGCAGCATGTTTGTACAATCACGATTTACATGGAAGTCTCTGTATATGTTATACTAGGCATTTATATTATTGAGCATGATGATGCTGGAAACAATTTATTTCACTGTTTTTGATTAGTTTGCATTGTCCAATTGAAATGCAGAAGGTTCGAGTATTGTTTCAATAATTGTTTGATGGAATACTTTGATTCCAGCAACATTTCATTTTTCTGCATTTGTGCCATTAAAGTCTATAGAATTTTCATACTCGGTGTCTGAGTCTGCTTGCATTGATATTAGTTTAGTGTGTGTATCATAATAATATATTTATATCTTCTTAGCTGATGCCATTGTGCGAAGTTACTGTAGAAAAAGCTAGAGATTGATGCCTTTGGCCACCTTAAGGATGAAATTCCTTTGTGCACCTTAAGAACTTGTGAATCAATTTATTTCTTTGTCAGCCAAGCTTAAGATTTAATAATGATCCGCAAACGCTTATGAAGGAAGGAGGCTGATAGTTGGGTCGTTGCTATTTGAGGACTTTATATATAATCGAATAAACATGCAAGGGGTTATATTCATTACCTTACAACTGAGTACTTTGCCTGTTTTCAAATTCGAAAACGAGATCATTTCATGAATGTTTGATATATTTGGTTTTGTATTGCTGTGCTCATCACAGTCACGTCAAAAAGAAGAATCATTTTTTAAAGCAGCTTAGAAATTCGCATGTCATGCTATTCTACATGTGTCTTCGTATTGATCGTTGTTGAAGCACAAATCTTATTTATAATATATCCTATTTGCATGTATCCCTATTGCATGCATAGTAATGTTTGTTTTTCCATTGAATCCCTCTTGTGCTCTGATTATGCTATTCATGCATAGTCCTGTTGAGTGCTGATCTTATTATGAATTTATGATACACCGAAACTAAAAGTTTTTTTTATTTCATTGTTTGGTCTCTGCTTACATAGTGTGAAAAATGTTTAAATCCAGCTTGACGTATCGTAATATAAATCTTTGCATGTCATAGTTTATTGGCCTATGAGATGAACAAGTATAAATGATTATTTCTGTTCTGAGTGAATTAACTTTGTTTTAAATTATAGATTAATAAGTCTATGGTAATGATATAAAACTTCTTAGTTCATGCTCAAGATTTCTTCTTTTTTTTTTGTTTATGTGACCTGGTGAAGGCATCCAAATATAAGCAGCCAAAGTGGGGCAATCTGCCTGGACATATTGAAAAACCAATGGAGCCCAGCACTTACTCTAAAGACAGCACTGCTTTCTGTACAAGCACTACTTTCTTCTCCACAGCCTGATGACCCCCAAGATGCAGTTGTTGCTCAACAAGTATTAATTTTCTGTGCCTTTTCATGTTTATATTTTGTCTGGTTTTTGATCTTTATGTCCATCGTCGTGGTTCGGTTTTTCTTGCCTCTTTCTCTTTGTTTTATTTCATGATGTTGGGTTATGTACTTAAAAATAATTGATATTCCTCTTCAGTTTGGACTTACTTTCCCTTTTTTTATTCCCTACTTCATTATATTTTCTTTATCTTAGGTTCACTTAACATCCAAGAGCTTTTTGAAACATCAAGTTTTATTTCATGTGCGGAAATTTTATTTGTTCAGACATTTTCAAATTATTTCTTCTGTGGACTTTGCAGTATCTGAAGGACTATCAAACTTTTGTCGGCACAGCTCGTTACTGGACAGAAACTTTTGCCAAGACCTCAACTCTTGGAGTCGAAGAAAAGGTATTTACTATTTCGACTCTTCTTTTTTTTTTTTGCTGCGTAATTCCATTGTTCTCTTGGATGATTTAATATTTCAAATAGAAGGCTTGATAAGCTAGTTATGGATTGTTATAGGTACAGAAACTCGTTGAAATGGGGTTTGCTGAATCTCTGGCGAGGAGTGCGTTGGACTCTGTAGGGGGAGATGAAAATTTGGCACTCGAAAAGCTTTGTTCTGGCTAGAACCAATTGGCTGCCAATGCCAGAGTGTTATATATCAAGATACATAAGGTTAATATAAATATAGGGTTCTCATATCTAGTCCTTTTTAATTTTTATATTAGGATTCTAATTTGTTTAATGGTGACGAATTTGCTGAAAATATGAATGTTATTAGCAATAGCAACTCTTGAATCAAGTAAAATTTTAGTAACTGCACACAATATCGTTAGTTAGTGTTTCTCAAAGTTACTTGCATATTAGAAGAAATTCGAAATCCGAAACTCAGTATTATTATTATTATTATTATTATTATTATTATTATCATCATCATCATCATCATCATCATTATCATTATCATGACTCTCCAACTACAGTTCACAAGACTTACATTGAAACATACACTACAAGTGCAACGTAACAAGACTTGTAACAGAAAATTTTAATAGCAATGGCATACAAAAACTCTTCGAGGAGGAGGAAGACAAACAATGAAAATTAACATTGCAATTACAAGAGCCATTATTAATGGCATCAATATATCATCTGATTCTGAGCAGTAACCCATCTTTCTTTCTATCTATCTATCTATCTATCTATCTATCAATTTCTTCCTTTCACTTTTCAATTTTTTTCAGACAATAAACTGATGATTTTGATTCATTAATTATATGGGAATACCAATACTTTGATGTGTGAAAGAGAATTAAGACAAGGACCTGTAAACTTTTTCTATCCACAGTATCCTTTACGCCCTATATTCACTTGACATGTGTTTATTTTTTACTGTACTGAAATAAAACTTCAAGTTTTGTGGTTTATTGTTGTTGTTTTTTTAATTTCAAAATTGGAATGAAGTGGACACAATTCAAAGCAGAGCACAGAGGAACAGGTCCACTAGTTTCATTAGAATTCATAAATAATTTGATTGAACAAAATGTGAAGGAAAATTATTTGGTCCGCTGAAAATCAAAAGAAAGCTCGGAATTAACAAGAAATTTTACTCAAGTAATATTTTCCTTTACTCATTTCATAATTTTTGGGCAATAAAATTCTTAATCTTTCACACTCCAATTGCGACAACCAAAAGGAATTTGTCATTACAACTGACTAATTACTCTTCCAAAATAACTAAACAACAAATGAATCTTCTTCAATACCTCAACGTAGAATTCAAAAATAACAAATAACAAAGACTTCGAAATATTACCTTTTGCCTTCAATTTCAAACTTTCATTTTCATGCTACCATACAAAAAAAAAACAGCTTCCATATTCATGACTTTATTTTTATATTTTTGTAATTTAACTGTGAACTCAGTTTTGCCAGTAATATTCCTATCACGTAAATAATATGTTACGTTTTGACATAGATTTTAAATTAATCACAGAATGAGAAATATTCTTAATCAGATTAAAATCAACTTCTCCATAGCTTCACATAATGTGTAATTTTGCTTTTCATGATTAACACACATGCCCCTTGTAAAATTTTCATGAAAAAAAATTCATTATTCCTGATAGTTAATATACTCTTATCCAATATGCATTGAATTTGAAATTTTTTTCTAAGCTCCAAATGTCATCTCTTCAAAAAGCTCATCTCACAAAATAAGTAGATTAGGAAAGCCATATCAAACGATGTATCTTCCTTTTGGTCATGATCGTGCACTTGACATAAATCCTGTCAACATACAAATAAAAGAACATTACAGCCAAAATACTAATGAGAAATTTTTCCAGACACTAAATTTACTTGATATAATATACAAGCCAGTTCAAATTTCATACTTACACGCAGAAAGAACATGTGAAAATGTTTGAACTTATTTATGCGTTTTGTATTTTCTAATAATTGTTTCCTTTTCTCAAAATAGAAAGGTAGAAATTGAATCCAATGGTTGAATGTAAGAAAATAAGACAAAACAATTCTTGACTAATTGATTAATGAAGTTGTCTCTTTCCCTATTTCCATAACAAAACCGTTGTACTGGATTGGCTAAGAGATGAGAATCTTTCAAACTTTCACCTTCCTAGACCTCTAAAAGCCTGTGATTACAAATTTGATCCTGCATGTCCCACCCCTATAATTTCTTTACTGCGTAGGATGAAATAGAAAAAGAACGACATAAATATTACTTCAGTGGAGCAAATATGGCTGGCTGAACAAGTTGGAAAGGGAAACAATACATCGGTGATCACTTGTGCTCTTAAATCATCACTGCAATAAAGATTGAATTTCATCATTATAGAAACTACTCCAAGTTATCATATAGTCTCAAATATACCCTTTTCCCAATTAAATATAATTGCAGATGAATTGGCATCTGTAAGTTATTACCAACATACTAGAGGGTGAAATTGAGCTAGTTTGTGTAGGGGCAACATTTGGCCATTTCTTACAAAAATGATAATATTGGGTAAAAGTGGTTCTTATACTTCAATTTATTAGTAAATGCTGCGAACACTAGTTAGCATGTTTACTATATTGGGTAAGCATAAGACACAGACCAACATTTCAGTCGACTATCTTTTCACTATAAAAATAATAAATAATTGTTTGGTGTAATAAAAATGTAAAATGTATTCACAACAGAAGAGTCATAATACACTCGGTCAAACCCATTTGCGATTTTCCCAATTCAAGCAAAAATAACTTGTAAACTAAGAAATATCAAATGCATAATATGAATAACCATTACCATATTACTGCTGAAACTCCTTTCCTGAAAGTGCAGCAGCCTTAAGAAGCTTTAAATTTTAGCTGGAGGCTGAATCACGCCAAACTGTACTAACAATTTGCCCACAGTTTCCGCCGAGCGAATTGTAGCCACATAGTGCCACCATATGAGAGTTGAGAATACTAATGTACTTTTCATGCATAGAAATATAAAGCAAACTCTGTATGAAATCGAACATAAATCGTGAAAAAAGCTACACCGATGATCTTGTTATTTGTTAATCTGCCAAAGACATACTTGATTGTCGATTGCCAATTTCTTTAATTTATTGATATGTGCTAATGTAAAGAGACCAAGATTAGTACATGGATAATTTGAGATGATATGTCAACGACACAAGATTAGTCATTCATGGGTGCTCAAAGACTCGGTGCTTATTATAATTTTTTTTGTACCAAAGTAAAAAAAATTGTTTTATGATTTCACTCATTTGCAAAATGGAGTCTGAAGAATCTTTTCTTGCAAAAGGGGTATGTGGTTTCAAATTTTTGCAAAAGGGTATAAGGTTTCAGAGAAGTGTTGTCACATTGATAATTTAACCATATTATTTAAAACTTATACGTTTTAATTTTTGGAATTTTTTTTATATTTTCTAAAATTTGTTATCATAATTTAATTAAAAATATTTGCAATATCAAAAAACTTCAAAATTTATCATTGATGTGTCATGTATTTTCATTAACCATCCTGCAAAAAATTAAATGAAAAAGAACAAATTTACCAATTTAATGCAAAAAAAAAAATTCTTAAAACCCCATTTTACAAATTAATGAAACTATAGGGTACTTTTTGAAAGTTTACTCTATAATTTCCTCCTAAGGATCTGATTGGGAGTAAGTTTTGTAAGAATTATAAAAGATAGGAAATGAAAGGATGGTAAGGTAAGGAATGATATTTAATGAAAACATAAAGTATGGAGAATATTGTGTTTAGGAAGAAAGAATGATTTTATTAAGTAAAAGTCATTTGTAAATTACTTAATTATCCTCGCAACCAAAAGAGTTTTATTAATAAATATAAAAATCAATGGCAATATAGTAATATTACTTATCATTATGTCAGATTCGGCCAAATTGCGGTATGCTAAATGCTGGAATTGAGGGTAAATGAGGGAAAAATCGCCTTTTCAAATTCAGTCATTTTTTACAATTCTTCTTCCAAGCACCTAATTTTGTTTTCTTTCATTTATCATCCAATCAAAATCCATCATCCAAGCAAAGCCTAAATTCCATGCCCCGCATCCCCATTTACTATTTGACATGTGTCTATCATATATGTTTTAATTTTTTTTATAAATATAAAAATGATAAAATTAAATAACACATATCAAATAGTAATATGTGGGAAAAATAAATGGAAGAATATATCAATTTTGGTAAATGCCAAATGTATCATTAGTTCACCCACTTTTGCGACTAGTGTTTACTATCCCTTTATTTTCTTGCAAAATATCTTATAGCTATCTCATCTTTAAAAAATGATACTGTAACTCCCTCAACTTTCAAAAAGTCTACCACTTTGCTTCCTGAACGCCACGTGTTAGAATATGATTGGAGACAGAAAATCGGGAAAAATGACATATTTGAAAAGTCATTCCAACTATAAGTTGGCAAGTGGCGTTCAGGGTAAAACAATGTACTTTTTGAAAGTTGAGGGAACTGTGAAATCACTTTAAAAGTTTAGAAGACAGTGGATGGAAATGACAAAGGTGGATGAACTAATTGTGCATTTAGCCTAATTTCTTATATGAGAATATTATCCATGCCTGTGTATATATTGTAGAGAATATGTGTTCCTAAAGAGAGTTGGGGCTCACTGAACATACTAGTTGGATTAAATCTACGATACATAACCAATTAACTTTTATGCAAACCTAATTTACCATTTATATATCACTCATCATCTTTATTTATTTAAACTTCAACATGTCAGATATATATAACTTAATGAAAGAGATTAGTTAATAATTTGAATACAGAAGTAGAATACCGGGAAAATGAATCAGATGTTAGTGAAATAGTAAAATAATAAAATTCATATGTTGTGGTGGTTTTTTGTTCATAATTTTTTTTCTTTTTAAACATGTAGTAATTACGATTATTTAATAGTCCCAATATATAGAATATTTAAAACTATTTACTAAAGTCAAAAAGACAAAAAAAATGTTGAAAATATTTTGTAAGCATCCACTAAAAATTCATTCAACATTGCTTTTTATTTCCACAGCACCAAAATTGATTTTTCAGAATACATGCTCTATGTAAATGAAATTAAGCATTAATTGGTTTGATAATGTATTCAACAAGGTACGTTAAAACATCAAATCAAAAACTAAATTACGTGTTATTGAAAATTATGTTTCATTGACCCGTATTAATGTGTCTACTTTTTTTCAACTCTTTATTCTTCCATGTCGCTTAACTTTTATAATTTTCTTTGATTATTCTTTTATAAATTCATTATTTGACCTTTTCGCTCTTCAATTAGTTTAGTTTCGTAATAAATCATTCCCACTAACTTTTTATTTTTCTAGAACATACAATTCAATCAATCAATTCAATCTTACTACTCCAATTAATTCATAGCACCAAACATAAATTAATTAGAATCAGCCAACTAATTAAGTAGTCATTTATACCAAACATATATTAATGGAATTCTAACTCACGTGATTAGCTTCATTATCACTTTGTGGTGGTGCCATGATTTTCTAACACAGAATAAAAATGTACTACTAAAAAACTTTTCAACATATTGATTGGCATTTAAAATCCAAGGGATTTTCTAGCATATTAGTAAATTGGCACATAAGAGAATAGTGGGGCGGTCCTCGGCAGGGTGCACGGGCCCGTCCAGGGTCCCTAGTTGAAAATGGTCTAAAAATATTTTTTATGTTTAAATTTTTAGTACTTAATATATAAATGATAAAAATGAACATTAATTAGTGTTGATGAATTGGTAAGTTAGTTGATATTGATGTAAAAGATCTGGAGATCAAATCCTAGATTTTACATAAAAAATAATTTTTAATCACTATTTTTTTTTACTAAAGGTCCACTTTTATTAATTATTATATAATTGTGCCTAGGGTCCTTAAAATGTCAGGACCGGGCCTGAGAATAGGTGTTGCTAGTGAAAACCCAGCCGAACATTAATCACTAATCTTGACCTCATGGTGTAGGTTTAATATATTAGTAGGTACTCAATCTTATCATAAATTAAAAGTTTTTTAGTTTGAATTTTCAAAATGATCCCTCAACTTTCAAAAATGTATCATTTCGTTCTTTAAACATCATGTATTAACTTCTCGTTGCTTTGACTTTCTAAAAATGTCATTTTTATTATTCTATCTCTGGTTATCATAAATCGGCACATGATGTTCATGAGTAAAATAATATACTTTTTGAAAGTTAAAGAAGTTATGAAATTATTTTAAAATATCAGTATCACGATAGATATTTTTGGACAATTTCGACCAACATCAAATAATCCAAATGTACGAGAGTTTAAAAATTTATTACCAATTATTGCATTATATACCATATATCGGACCCCTTTGTTTTTGTTAATGGTATGATTTGGATAGTAAGTACTAATGCATAGAAAGAAACTAAAGGAGCGTCATTTATTCATTATTCACCGTCACAATGGAATTTGTCACCCTTATTTTTTTTCTTTCTTTTGCCTCCATCTTTTCCATTCATATTTTAAGGCTTGACTGAAACTGAATTTGAAGGAGAAGGTTTCATTATAATGGGAGCCGGATATTTGGAGTATCCCATTTCTATAGAGAACATATGTTTCATTTACAAATCTCATTCATTTTCTATCTCATCATTTATTCTCTTATAAAAGCAAGATACTCTTGGTATAATTTTGAGTACTACATGAGAGCATCTTTAGTAGATACTATCTCCGTCTTTTTATTATTATACATTTTACACTTTTTAATAAAACAATTTATGAGTGTATGCAATTATTAATCTATCCTTATGTCTTAAAAATTATGCTTTTAATGCTATGAAAATAACAAGAGTAAATAAGAGTATACATGAAAGAAAGATGAAAAATATTCAAGGAATTTTTAAATTAACTTAATAATTTAGGTTTTTGTATTTTGGTGAAATGAACTACTAAAAAATGGAGGAAGTAGTATATTCCAATAATAGACTTGACACATAGGCAAAAATAGACAATTAATTATAATTTAACTCTACACTAGCTTATCTATTTTCTCTTTCATGTATGATGTGACATAACAAATATTGAACATTGTTTATTTGATCTTTTACATGTAGACAATCAAATGAAATGTAAACTCATCAAATTAATTAAATTTTTAATATTGAACATTGAAACACTATATTTAACTGGTGATTAATTTTTTTTATTATTTAATTACACAATTCTGAATGAAACGGACAATCTAGTGTGATCATTTTCTAAAAGATATTGTCTATTTTTAAAATCATTGACATGTCAACAATGTGAGGCTCTATTCCACATGCCACTTAATAGTGGAATTCACTATCTACCATGGTTTTCAGAACCGGACCAGTTATTGAACCGATGAAGAGGGTGATTCATGGATTTAAGGTTTAACCAGATTAAATCGATGGTCGAACCGGATTTTCTAAAAATTAAAAAAATATTATTTAAATAAGGTATGGTGAATTTATTTACACAATACACTGAATAAATAAAGTAAACAGGTAATTTAAAACTAAGTAAAAATTTTATATAGATATTATAAAAGAAACATGATACAAATATGTATCAAATAAGTGTTATAGTTGAATGGTAGGTATAATGAATAATAAGCTGAGGGTTATGAGTTCGATTCCTACCTATTGCAAAAAATTTAAAAAACATTATTTTGAACAAGAATAAGTGAACCGACAGGTTGGAGTAACCGGTTCCGGGTCCGACTGACCAGTTCAACCGGTCAACGTCCGATCTTTGACCCGATGTTGAACCGGGTGAAAACCGACTGGACCAGTGGCCGGTTTCGGTCCGACCCGTTCCAACCGGCCGGTTCGGTCCGGTTTTCAAAACCATGCTATCTACTAGATATGCTCTAAAATTTAATTCATATTTCAATTATTTGAATTATATGACAATTAAAACTCTGTTAAACTGATTTTGTATTAGTTATTGCTAGTCGTATTTATGTTACCAAAACATTATAGATAAAAGAATTAGAACAAAACAAATACATACTTGTGAACAGTGGCAGAGGGAGGGGTGGGGGCTGTGGGCACATGCCCCACTGCTTGCCGAAAACCTCCCCCTGTACCCTCCGTCTATAATGAAGGATTGGAGCTTGGCGGGGAAAAGTGCCCCATCATTCCACCAAGCTCTTCGCTGCATAAGAACAAAAAAGGTTGAAGAAGGAAGAAGAGGAGAGGAAATGAGTTGTTTGGTTTGACCTTCGTATCATGTGGATCCCATTCCAAATCATAAAAATAGTGGTTATGATTTCCAATTATCAAATCAATGGCTAAGAATGTGATTTTAACTTTTAATTAATTATGTGATTTGGTTAAATTATTATCTTATTTATTTGTGTTTTTGAATTTAAGTTTATTTTTTACATTGTGAAACTTGCTATATAAATTTTGATTTTTGTTTATTTACTTAAAATAATTATTTATTTTGTCTATATCTTGAATTCTATTTGTTTTTTATTTATCTTATTGGCTTACAATTTTAATTGAGAAAAATCTCAACCACCCCACTTCATCCGAATGTGGATTCGAACTTGTGACCTCTAGAATCATAGCTTTATATCTCAACCACTGCTGCTATTTGTTTATTATAAGGTTATTTTAAATAAAGTAATTAAATAATATGACAACAAAAGGAGGATTTAAACATATTTTTTGTATTTCATTTTATTGAAATTTTTTGCATTAGCTATTCAATTTTCACCTATTTGGTTGATTTATTACAATTTAATATAGTTACTTGAAAGATTATTGAGTATTGTTGAGTTCGTGCATAGTTAACAAAACATGTTCATGTTTCAAATGATTATATTGTTATTTCCCGTTCTATGAATTGATAGACTGACATTTAATGAACTACAATTGAATATGTTATGCATCAAATACGCAAAAAAATACATTATTTCACAAAAAAGATAAAAATTGGATAAATCATACATCAAAAATCAAAAGGTATTTTTTTTGAATAAAATAAAGAATGGAGACGAAAAGTACGAGCATCCAAACTGGTCAGGCCGCCATTATCCTCTTCAGTGACCAGCTTCAGAATGGTCCTGTTTATATCACATAAAAACTAAGTTACAAATATCCCCATAAAATTAATTATATTAAATCATATATACTTAAGGAAAGCCAACCGAATTGATTTTTTATCGCATAAAAATCGTGCCTCTCCAAACTTCACATCCTGGCTCTGCCACTTTTTGTGAAAATATGCAGCATACATGAAGTCACAAAAAAGTGCACTTAACTGATAGAAGGTTTAGAAACTTCTATAAATTGAAGTAAATAATTATTTGTATATATTAGTTTGATGTAAAAGCATAAAATGAATAAATTTCTTTAAAATTTTGAGCCTCCTAAAATCGATAATTTTCTAATTTTTATTATATTATAAAATACTCTCACCATCTATCAAATATTAACGTTTAAAATGAATTTTGATTTCTCATTTTTATTATCATTTTTTATTTTCAATATATTTTTTCTTTAAGTTTTTTATTCATACCCTATAAATTTGTTTATTAACTTTCAAGATATTTCAATTTTCAACAAAAAAAAATGAGAAGACTCTAGGAATCAACATTTAAACACTAGCATATTGTTTTTGTTGAACATATTAATGAAATCTTGAAAATAGAGTAGGACATTTATGAAAGAGCAAATTAGTAAATCATCTCATTCGGTTAATTGTTATTTTATAAATCGTGAATTAGTTAAAATGATAATACTTAATAGATGGAAGGTGTATGATTTTTCAAATTTACAATTAAAAAATTTATAAAGCTGCAATCGGAAAAGTCAGACTCGTATTATTACGGACAACGGAAAAATCCTACAAAACAAAAGAAAATTAAAATGAAAGAAAAAGTAAGAGCCATAAATGTGAGTCATAAAGTATCATCGAGGAAAAAAATAAACTCCCTACGTAATAAAAAATTTATCCGACTCCATTGCCCTCTTAATTAATGTCACGGTTAAAATTTTCTTGAAACGATTTGTATAAATATTCTTGAATATTCAATTCGACTTGTTTCCAAATGACATTTTTTAATTCAATATTTTGGATGATATTCAATTCATCTTAATTAATACAAAAATTAATAAAAATCATTTTTCATATTTTGGTTTTCAAAATATAAAAACATAAAAAAAATACAGGAACTTAATATTTTCATGTAACGCAAATTGATTGAATTTTTAATAAACGTAAATATATTTTCATAAATGCCATCTTTTATGTAGTAAATTGATTATATAGAGAATGATAAAGTATATATGCATATTATTTTATGTTGCGGTTCAGGTTGGCTGCAGACTTGCAGTCTCATTGCGTGAATTGTGGCAAAACTATTACGCTAATAACATCTTTAGTTCAATACCAAATTAGTGCCCGTAATTATTCTCCTTTTTTTACAAAATACAGAATAATATACATAGGATAATAATGAACACTTGACTTTTTCTATGACAAGACAATTTGATTTCATTATTGTTGTGTTATCCTTACAAATAAATAAATAAACTAACTCTTAGAAGAATGATTCATCTATTATCAAAAATTTTGAAATAAATTAATGGATATTTAGGCATTTCTTTTGTTAAAAAAGCATTAAATAAACACTAAACTAGACTTAAGCAGTAGATGGGGTAAGACTTATTAATAACTACAATATGACAAATATAAATTATGTATTTCAAAACTTGGGTAGGTGAAATTGGGTCTCATGAATAATTCAGTAATACTTTAATTGGACAAATAAACTTTGTGGTCCACATTCACAAAATTGCAGTAAATGCACAAGGTGGATACCGAATTTCCCATTAAATAGCTTAATATATTCGTTACATTTTTTCATATAAAGTTATGATTAATTGAAAACAATAAAGAGAAATCCACTGAAATTAAAATTTGTAAAGTACTAATGATGGCAAAGGGAACACAATTGACAAAATAGAAAGGGAACACCATTTGAAAAGAACTGATCCTTTTTTTAACACTTGAAAGTTGAAAAATAAAATTACAAAAGTTACCCTTTTTCAATTTTGTTGACTTTAATAAGTCGCCAATGACGTCACGTGTAAAATCTATTAAAAGCCTTTGTCAGTTCATTTGTAAAAAAATAAAAACATGTCCACCTTCAACCCTGACAGCTGACAGCTCATCATCGTGGCAAATTCGTTAATATTACTATACCCGATGGCTATTTTGGTAAACTCGTAAGTCTCTCGTTCACTATCCACAGTGACTCACTCAACAAACAAGACTAGCTTAAGCTTGCCGTGCATTCTTCGCGGGCTAAAATTCTTTCTTTCTCTAATTGCCTCTGTAATTATTTTATTATAAAAGCAATTATTCAATTTAGTCCGTTGTATTTTTGTTTATTTAATCTCGCCTGAGCAGCCATCTCCCTCGGCTGTTGTACTTTCAATTTTCTATCATTTTGTCTGCAGACGGTGTCGTTTTAAGTACAATTTCCGTGAAAAGATTCAGTTACAGCGGTTCACCGGCGCCGGGATATCACTCATTTATCTGCTACCATGAATTCCTCTTAGTTCTTCTTACTCCTCAGAATGGGTTGCGTTGTCAGTAAAAAATCAGCCGGGGACCGCCAGACCCGCGGCGGAGGCTCTCCCACCCGTCGACGGAGTTCCGTTAAGTCTTCTGTTTCCGTCAGCGATGATGTCGATTCTGTCAGGGTTAAGAAGGAGGGAAGGCAAAAGGCTAGACACACTGGTGATTTCCAAGCGGATGTTCTCGCCGCCGAGCTACGGCGGCATCGCCCGGAGTCTGGTCTCAGGAATCAACAAGGTTGGCCTTCGTGGCTAATGGCGGTCGCCGGTGAAGCGATCGGTGACTGGACTCCTCGCAAGGCAAACACCTTCGAGAAGCTTGATAAGGTAAACGTAAACCCCATCGGAGGGGAAAACAATCAAATAAACATATATATTTTTGGTATTATGCGGCATTGACATTGTTGATTATGATTGTGTTGTTTCAATTGTAGATTGGGCAAGGAACATACAGCAATGTATATAAAGCGAGAGATCTCATAACAGGGAAAATAGTAGCGCTAAAAAAAGTAAGGTTCGATAATTTGGAGCCGGAGAGCGTAAGATTCATGGCTAGAGAGATTCTAGTTTTGAGGCGATTGGATCATCCAAATGTGCTTAAGCTGGAGGGATTGGTAACTTCAAGAATGTCATGTAGTCTTTACTTGGTTTTCGAGTATATGGACCACGATCTATCCGGTTTAGCAGCTCGCCAAGGGGTCAAATTCTCTGAACCTCAGGTAAAGAAGTTTTAAATTGGTGAGATTGAAATGTGTTTGTTTTTAGGGATTTGCTGAGAAAATCGGAGTCTTTACGGCGTTTTGTGGATTAGTTTGGTGGTGCAAATGTCTTTAGGCATGTGCTTTCCTAGATTGATTCTTTGCTTTTTTGATGTCTAGTGAATTTCACTCTTGCTTTTTCAAAACTAGGCTTTTGGGGTTATGTGGCTATGCTTGTATAGCTGTATTTCCTTTTTCTCAGTTTTCTTGTCCAAAGCTTTTACCAAGCCATGTCCAGGACAAATGGGTCCCAATGTCCAGTTTTTTGTGTTGTGGTTTTAAGGTGCTATGATGTATGCAACTTTCTTATAACTAGATCTTTTATTTTCATCACGGAAGCTGAATAATAGTAAACATAAGCTTTACAAATTACAATTCAGTTAGTTGTCTTGTCATTCAGACTGTTGATACAATACCATGAATATCAATCCATTGCGGTGGCGTAGTCTTAACTTGCAAATGTGTTTTGGTTGTTGATATTATATATGATATACATGGTACTGTTTTAATTTAATGTTCTTCCCTTTAGCTGTTTATCTCTAGCAGATTGTTGCATGTGTATGCTTGTGTTGCGTAATAGCTCTTTCATTTCTAAATTGTCTATTAGATATTTGAATATATGGAAAAGATATTTCTTTCCTTTTAATGCTGATGGATGTTAATTATGCCATTTTTTCTGAAGTTGATTTGCTGTTCTCTTTATCTACAAACAAAAATAGAAGAATAGTAATTGATGCTGAAAATGGAATGTGATTGAGAAAACAAAATTTGCTGCTAAATGAAATCTGTTCACTACTAGAAACTAATATCTACTTCTACCAGAAGGATTCTTCTTCACGTTTCTGTACATTTTAAGAATTCTTTACAAAGTGGTAGTTGTATAGCAGACTGTAGCTGATTTATTATAAAAAATCAATCAAGCTCTTATAAATGTTTTGTCTATAATCTACTCAGTTCCAATCCATATAAAAGGAAAATATGTGATGACATCGGTTATTATACTTTTGGAATTTATTGGTATTGGGAGCTCTGGCTGTATGATTTGCTTTCCTACAATGTGTACCTATAAATTAGTCATGTAGTAACGAAAGCTATTTTTCTTGATTCTAATTGAGTTTGTGGCTTAAAAGCAGTTCTGCATGGCATATTGTCTGTGCTCTTAAAAATGAACCAACTAACAGAGTGATTAATTTCTTTGCAGATCAAATGTTACATGAAGCAACTGCTATCTGGGCTGGAACATTGCCACAACCGAGGCGTCTTGCATCGTGATATTAAGGGTTCCAATTTGCTGATTGATAACGAAGGAGTTCTAAAGATTGCTGATTTTGGATTAGCTACTTTCTTTGACCCTGAGCGAAAGGTTCCCATGACAAGTCGAGTTGTTACTCTTTGGTACCGTCCTCCTGAGCTGCTTCTTGGGGCAACTCACTATAGCGTCGGTGTTGACCTCTGGAGTGCTGGCTGCATTTTGGCTGAGTTGCTTGCTGGGAAGCCAATAATGCCAGGACGAACTGAGGTATGCTTGAACTTAAATACCATGTTTAACGATATCCCTACAGATTTTTATCATTATGCAAATGGTGGTTTTGCTTTGAGATCATGTTGCCCAAAGATGAACCTTGTACCTCTTTTATATGATCAAACTGATCTACCCTTGTCAATCTGTTCTCATTTTGTGATTTTTTAATAGAACTTCAGTCGTTGTACTGAAATAATATTCTGAAGAAGATCAATTGATAGACTAATATCTACTAAACTTTGGCTTGTTACATTTCAGTATTGCATATTATCAATCAAGGAAAATTAAATTAATGTCACCAATTCATGCAAAAAAAAAAAAAAAAAAAAAACTAGTGTGTTTCTACTTTCTAGTATTATTAAGCAGACAGATGTGTAATTCCATTTGATTTATAAATTTTTTTTTGTTAAATTAAATTTGGCTGTGGTTGTTGTTTGATTGTCAGTTGGTCCTGGAGGTTAATTTCTGCATTATTTTGCAGCTGGCATCTTTTAAATTGCTATTTGTTTCTTTTGCTGCTTAGGTTGAGCAATTGCACAAGATATTTAAGTTATGTGGGTCCCCATCAGAGGATTACTGGAAGAAATCAAAACTGCCTAATGCAACGCTATTTAAACCTCAGCAGCCATACAAACGTAGCCTAGCAGAAACTTTCAAGGATTTTCCTCATGCTTCTCTGCCATTGATAGAATCTCTCCTATCAATCGAGCCGGATAGTCGTGGCACTGCTACCACAGCTCTAAATAGTGAAGTAAGCAATTTTGACTTAGAAAAATTAATTGCATGTATCTTCATAAATGGCTTATCTGCTAGAGAATTTTGCTCATTTTGAATGTCATGTAACTGGTTTCCTGTATACAGTTCTTTACCACTGAACCTTATGCTTGCGAATCATCAAGTTTGCCTAAGTACCCTCCCAGCAAAGAAATGGATGTGAAGTTGAGAGAAGAAGAAGCCAGAAGGTTCTCTTTTCTTTTTATTTTTTTAAACTTAATTTTTGTGTCTCAACTATTTGCTGATAGATGCTATCATTTCTTCATTAATTCTCAGGCAAAGAGGCCTGACTGGAAAAGCAAATGCTGGTGATGGTACTAGAAGAGTTAGAATTCGTGATAGGGCAGGCAGGGCAATGCCAGCTCCTGAGGCCAACGCAGAGCTCCCGTCAAATGTCGAAGTATGTCAACTATTTTTATTTTTTTTTATTGTGGATAAATTATTTTCTAAATATATTTAGTCAATATACCCTTATATTAAGGACCAGTTTGTGATAAAGCTCCAATTCGAAGCTTTTCCATGCTATTTGTCCCATAAATCCGTAAATCAATAGCAAACAGGCCCTAATTAATTAGCATTAAGAGTCGAGATCTTTTGTCCAATACTTAAATATGTTATTCTATTAAAAGTTTATCAGTGGAGCTTTTCGCGACAAACATGCTCTAAAACAATTAGCCTGGTTTCAATGCAAATTTTGACGATAGAAAATGAATTGCAGAGATTGAGAGCTATGACACAAGCAAATGCTAAGAGCAAGAGCGAGAAATTCCCACCTCCTCACCAGGATGCTGCAGTTGGGGACACGTCACAGAAAGGACCTGTGTCTTTCGGTGCGTCCGATGCCTCTTTCAACTCATTGATATTCAATTCGAGGACATCGTCGTCCGTCAAAAGTGAAACGATGGCCACTGGAGGGCCTTCCAGACGAAAAGGCAATAAAAATGAAGACCCTCAGATGGCTCCTTCTCGAAAGTTTATCCGCCCATTCAATCCATCTTCGGTTGGGTTATCAATGGATCTACTATTCAAGGGTAAATCTGCCATTTTTGGAAGCAAAAGATCGATGCCGACCAGGTAGGGCCGTGTTTTTTTTTTGGGATCAGTCGCTGAATTATCATTATCATCCAGGGGCTTCATTGGTATTTTGGGTTTTGATTTTCCCATGAATTGTTTGTGGTAAAATATGTAACTTGTGTATAAAGTAAATGAAATCCCACAAGAGAGGCCCCCAGTGGCTGTTTATAATCTTCTGCAATATGCAACTGCAGAATTCCCACTTCTTGTAAAGTTAAGTTACATCATTTGAGAATGGAAG
This sequence comes from Euphorbia schlechtendalii, assembly GCA_949673415.1. NCBI lineage: Eukaryota > Viridiplantae > Streptophyta > Magnoliopsida > Malpighiales > Euphorbiaceae > Euphorbia > Euphorbia schlechtendalii. The sequence goes on along the minus strand of CATIWQ010097987.1, from coordinate 1,889 downwards.
TGCATTTACTCAACTTGGTATTTATTAAAAGTGTTTTTTTGAAGATTGAAATGTCACTCTTTATATAATCATTCGCTAGTTACAACCAGAAACACGATAAGATATACAAATGAATAGGACTGTTTTGTCTAATAATGAGTTTCCTTCCCTAGATGGTAACATAAACCGAAATCTAAATAGAATTCGGAGTTCTTTGACGAAGAAGACTGGCATTGTCTTGACTCCCACCTCGAGACGGATTGTAGCACGATTTTACATTCAACAATTTCATTACAGCTTCTGTTCTTGCTTTCGGTATAACCTTTCTTAATCTATGTGCTCTTCCTGTTTTCTTCTTTGTCACTAAATCCTGACATCCGAAAAATCGGGGTATTTTTCGTTATATTAGAACATAATCTTTTGTACACTATTACGAAAAAAAAACGCGGCAATATGTACCGAATTGACAGAATCAACATCGACAGAAGAGGACCGATCATTTTGTGAATTCTTCTCAGATTCATCAACAACGTCAAGTTCTTCATCTGTTTCAACATTGAGATTTAAATTAAAATGCTGTATTAAAAACACGGAATTGTGTAACAGTAACAGGAACATTACTTACAATCTACGGCTAACGATTCAGTGAAATAAAACCTGAAACTTGGAGACCCTGGACCTATACTGTCATCCCTAAACCTGTCTTGATCTCCTGTGTCAATTGTTATTACACTTTTTTGTGTCGATAACTTCTCAGGTTTGGGTTCAGGTTCGGGTGCTACCCTGGGAGACCTTGGTGAAGATGGTGGCTGAGCTTCCCTCGCCACCTCAGCAGCATCGACATTACCCGGTTTGTTATCAGGGTTAGGATGAGCTGAACTATCGTCTTCTGGAATAACTGATTCTTTAAGCAGTTCTATTTTTGAATGATCAGCGGCTGATGAACTTGAAGAAACCGAATTTCTTGATTTTCTTCTGAGCTCGTCGAATCTTCGGATGAGAAGAGGCCGAATCCTTGCTGGCAGAGGATATGCATTCGGGTTGAGCTTTGATCCTCCACAACCCATTTGATTAGAGATTGATGAAGGATATTTAGAGTTATTAGGAGAATATGATAGAATGAAAGGGTTCTTAATGGTGATATTATGTAGAGGGTTTAAGTTAGTTTTTGCAATCTTAGTTGTATAATTAACTATAATTAGTTCCCTTCATTATCCTGCTGTTGATTATCTGTTAATTTAACTTACTGCGGTAATGAGTTTTTTTTCAAGTATTGAAAGAGTCAAATTTCGTTATTTTTGTTTTTGATGGACTGTTGTTTATGGAATTTTATTTTATAAAAGAGGGCACGGTTTGTTCTTGTATTTTCTATTTATGACATTTGTATGTATAACAAAATACTAAACATAAAATAAAAACAATTTAACCATATATAACAGTTAAATATATTTTCTGTCCTTTAATTATTTGTTTTGTTGCATATGCAGTTTCCAAGTTGTTATTAAAGCCACACTGTTGATATTATTTGTCAATGAAAAATTTACATTTTATTTTGGGGAAATGGGCTGAAAGTTACGAATAATTTCAGTCCAAGTTTTGTGTCCTAACTTATTTGACCAATTAAGTTTCATATTTACTTTTTATACGCTCCAAAGTTTCTGTGTTCATCTCCATTACCTTCTACGTTTGTTTTTTAATCTTCTTATCTTATTTCGTCATTAACTCTTAAACTGCTCATTTTTTTAACATGATGCTTTAAAGTTTTTTGTTCGTCTCATTTTTATCTTCGAAACGCCATCCATTGTGATATACTTTTTCGAAAATATTTTTTCAACTGGTAAGAAACTGGTATATAAGTGGTATGTAACTGGTAGGATAAACAAGAAGTGTCAATTTTGTTATGAAAGTAT
>CATIWQ010097984.1:0-12260 GCA_949673415.1 Euphorbia schlechtendalii | reverse complement strand
CATTTATTCCATATTATAGATTTAGAAGTATGGGATTTTCTGAAAAGACGGGCTAGAGTTTATACACTAAATCCGTAATAGGTTTTAAATCACAATCTTGCATATATTTTAAAAAATTATGCGAGATTTTCTTTGTCTATTCAAATACATGTTTAAAACAGAGAAACTGAAAATCATCCATCACACAAATAGTTTTACCAAGTCAAATTCGTTCTCTTAAAGCTAATTTCCTCAACTCCAATTCACAAAAAGATTAAAAAACAATAGAAGCTAATTAGAAGAAGCAATAAACAAACGAAGGAAGGAATTGTTATTACCAATTTATTAAAATTTTGAATTGGAAAAGAAAAAAAAATTGACCAATATAATTAATTGTCTGTTTGTTCGGATCATCATGAAGCAATAAAATTTTGTATAATTATAATTATAAACTTCGAAGGTAGCTAATTATAGTTGTTCAATAAACGCAACCAAACATTTGAACAAGTTTTAAACACACTAACTCAAATTTCAAATTTTTAGCTGCACAAATGTCATGGATTAGATTAGTCATTAGTAAGATAGTAGCTAATTGATATTGCCAAAGCATAGTAATGGGAAAATATGGCATTTTGGACCACTTTTCTTTTTAGGGTAATACATGGTACGTACGAATTATAAATGAAAAACATATAAATAGCATATTTTGCAATTCTCACCTCTATTCTCTGTATTTTCCCACCCTTATTTCCTCACCTCTTTTTCAAACTTTTCCATCTAAATATAAATCTCAGTCAAGGTCCAAACCTGACAACAAAACGGAAAAAAAAAACTCAATTGAAGCTAATTATAAGAAGATGAAGAAATGATTACCGGGGGAAAACATTTTTCTTGGTTGTGTTAGCAGAGAAATTTCTTGTACTTTGACTGATACCATGATACCCAAAAATTTATACAGAAAATTTGTTAATGAATTCATTAGTTTTGCATAAATGCTAACTAATTTCGCTCTACATTTTTTTTATAATACTTCTCTCTACCATTTTACCATTTTAAGCAATAGCGCATATACAATTTATACATATGCCATAGAAAATCAAAATATTACAAAGTTAATAAGACAAAGACTAGTGGTAATTCAGTTTGGTTTTGGCCAGATAAGTAGCTTTGTTATTACTAAGTCAGAATGATGCCTCCCAACGGAAGGTGAATTTTGTAAGATTTTATCTATCTTGGTAACCTATGTGCATTGTGTATGTCAATTTAATGATTATATGTAGATTCATGTAATATATATAAAGCTTTGCGGATATTATGATATTGCTTAGAACAAATGAATTTCTTCAAATTTTATGAAATTTAATTCCTTTTCTACCTGGAATGAACAATTGGATTTATGACTCTTGAAATTTGAACCATAAAAATCACTATGCTATAACCAAATCTCACGAAATTAACATCCATGAAATTCATTTTAATTATATATATTTTTTAAATTTTGTACTAAGCATCGGAATCAATTCCAAATATTGTCATATTTTGAGTTCATTAGTTCCTCTCAGTTATAACTCATTTTGAGATTTAACTTCTCTTTTCATTACAATTAAATTGCAAAAAAGTAGAATGAATAATTATATTTTGTTTTAGCCAAATACATCATAACCCCCCTAAACTTGGTATGAAAAATAGGATGTCAACCACAACTTACAAAAGCTCCAATTACCCCCCTCAAGTTGGTAAAAATGAACCAATTAACCCTCTTGAACCTAATGTGGCATTTTTTGACTAGTCAAGCACGTTTAAGTATTTTGAACCAATAAAAATAAAATAAAAATTATGACTTCTCTCTCTCATGCATTTGTTTTCTATTTGAACTAAATAAAAACAAGTTCATGAAAATCACTTTCACTCTAAAAAATCAAATCATTATCGGCAACTTCAAATGAGAAATGAAAATCTTCATTTTCTTTTAGATGGAACTCACTCTTCATTCAAAAAATCAGAACCTCATTCTAAAAATCAAAATAGCATTCCCAATCTCTTCAACAATGGTCGGTATTTCACCCATCGATGCCTCCAACGCCGATATTAGCTCTAAAACAACCAGCCCATTTAGACCTAACCTGATCGATATCCCCCTTGTTTTCCTCATCCCTTTCATGATTCATTGATGCCTGCAAGATGTTGAACAAAACTCTGAATCTTGATGCATGTAAGGTGTTTGATGCTTTGCCTCAGAGAAATTGTCTTCTAAATCCCAAATGTGTCTTCAATTAATTAGTCATGAAAAGTGAAGATTTGAGCGAGGAACAAAAATAAAAGTGAAGATTTGAGCGAGGAACAAAAATAAGATGAATGATTTGTGATTGGACTCTCAAAACCAAATTTGAATTTGATAAATATGAAGAATCGAAGAAGATGAAGTAAAAAATAGGAATTCAGATTAATTAACAAAGAAAAGCCAGGTGTCAAGGTCTTATAGGCTTGACTTTTCAAAATGGATTATGTTGAGCAAGTGTAGTTCACGCTCCATGGAGTGACTGGTGGAGTGGGTTTGAGGGAGCTAATTGGTTCGTTTTTGTCAACTTGAGGGGGGCAATTGGAACTTTTGTAAGTTTGGAGTTGCATGCGATTTTTTATGCCAAGTTTAGGGGGGTAATGGTGTATTTAGCCTTTTGTTTTTAATAATTGCTGCCATTTGTCACCATTGGATAAGCGGTGTGATGATTGATTCAAATGTGATAAATAACAAATTAAAATTTATTTTAAAAAGTAAGCACAAAAAAAAACACAATTTTGAGATGTATAAAAGAATATTTGCATTTCAAAACAAGATAGTTCTATTTTCACATAAAAGATAATTGATACAAAGTTAATAAGGCGGTACCAAAAAATGAAAAGGGAACAAAATAGAGATTGTATTTTACGTGCTTCCAATTAGTTATTTTTTTTCCAATGGGAATGCGGTGAGTACCGTTGAAAACATCATAAGGAAATTATGTTTTCTTTGTTAACTGGACTGGTTTACTGCTTTTCTTTGTTAATTGGATTGATTTACTGCTCTGGAAATTTCAATAACTCCAATCTTTCGAAGCTCCGATTATTAATAGGTCAATTGCAATACAAGCTTCCGCTAATTTATTATTATAATTATTCAATTCTAGACAACTCAGTATTGAATTTTTTTTCCCCAAATATAGTTTATGGCTTACCATTCCTGATGGAAATCATTTAGAATTTATTGGATGTGAAATTTATGATCAATTTGCTTATAAGAACATGCACAGATATGAATATGGGAGGCAGCTTCCTTAATATTGATGATTTTTTAAACTACATAAATTTATCAGTGACTTCTCTTAATTGATATTCTATCTGCTCTATGCTAACATTTGAACATTAATTTCTTAGTACAACTTCAACTGAAAGCTTCATTCTAGATCCTTTTTTAAAAATTTATAACTGATATCTTGAGAGAGCTAAAATTCAATACTAAGTTGCCGAAAAGCTTTTTGAATTCCTCATCTAATCCAGGGGATCATAAAAAATCACTCATTATAGACCCAAATAATAACAGATTTAGGCTAGTTGAGATCAACTTTTAGTGATTTTGATTCATCTTCGGGTTGGCTCAAAAATTATACTCCCTCCGGTTACTAATATTTATCATTTTAGATTTTTTACTTTGATTCCTAATACTTGTCATTTTAAAATATCAATGCATTTTTTAACAAGATTTTCCTAATTTACTTCTTCCATTAATTAGGAAAGAGATTAAGTGTAAATTAATTTATAAGTTGGTAATTAAAAAGAGCGAATTTTATTATAAAGTAAAAAGGATAAATTAATCATTTTATAGTGTATTAAATGTCTTTATTAGCTTTAATGAAAAATCTAAAATGATAAATATTAGAAACCGGAGGGAGTACTAATTATCACAAAATGTTAAGAATTTAGAGTTATCTTTCACATGTAATTTAGAATTGTACTAATAAAATTTGCCAACGATTTTGGAGCAGATTGAAAATCAGTAATAGACTCAAAATGGGCATCTATTTGAGTTAATGACTTGCAATAAAAGTTCACTCATCACAATAAAGCAAGAATTAAAACGTCTAGTGCAAAAGGCAATAACTACTTGAACCATTTTTCCAAAGCAAACTAAGTCATGTATAAAATATCACCAAAATACGAGTGCTACTTACGAAAAATCTTCAGCCATATTATTAAGAGCTCGCATCGTGTTGCTGGCCACGTCCAGCAGCTGCAAGTGTTCATCTGCACCGTCGATTAGACACTGCAATTTTGCACATCATCAAAATGTTCAGAATTTTCTCTATAAGGCCCCCCCCTTTTTTTATCAAAAATATTGCATAACCAAATCAAAACCATTTTTATCAAAATATTGTGTTTCAACTTTAAGGGTAATTCAATTCGAAAGGTACAAATATAAAATGGCAGTGAAACTAACCTTATCAGCTACAGCAAGTTTCTTGCAAATTCGAGCTTTCTGTTCATCTGATATGTCATCTGAGTTAACCACCACCTCGAATAACTGGAAATGTAAACAACTCAGATTATATTTTCTAGAAAAACAATAAATTAAGCATGCATAAGTCATAACAACACTAAAAGGTTACCTGATCAAGCAACTGAGAGACGGGATATCCTTCTCCGATGATATGGTTGACCTCCTTGTCTGCCAGATCAAAGTCGCCGCTTTTGCATGCCGAGTAAAGTGCTCCAACAGCATCTTGCGGGATTACCTGATAATTATATAAAAGAGATACTCAAGTCTTAAACTTGACTAACTCTTAATATACAGTATATCTGTTGTTGCATAGTTCATACCATCTTTTTCTTACATTATGCAGAAGATTTTATTTGAAAAGTGAGTGACTTTACTTATTTATGAAATAATAAGACTTGTACAGGTGGAACACATATTCGACAATAAACATATTTGAAAGAAAGAGATAACAAAACCAATTTGCACAAAATATGTCTCAAAATAAAAAAACCAAATTAAGCAGATTACCCCGGATACACCTATTAGGTCCTTGGACGAAATTGTCGATCCAAATAATCGAGCAGCTCCCTGCAAAATTAGGTATAAATTCAATTTAGATATTGTTTTATGATAGCGAATAAGTTTAGTCATTGTATATTGAGCAGTGAAAGTGATGAAACAGATCATGACTGACAGTGGGGAGTCAGATATAAGCATAACTGTCAGATGAAAATATAATTAAAATTCATAAATAAGATTTCAATTTATTAAACATTAAGATATTAATCGGTCAGTTAAAATGATTCTAATTTTATTTACACACTAGGGCAAAATTTGTCTTGTCAATTTTATCGCAGTGTATTTGTAAATTAAAAGGCCCAAATCTTTCACCAGACCAATTTTAAATGTTTGTTTAAGATGACTAGTTGTATATCACATTCAAAATGTGCTATAACACTAGCTTTCCACAACACCACATTCAGTGAAATAAGCAATATTGAGCATATTAATGTAGGAGAAAACAGAACTCAATCAAAGCCCATGATTATTGGTATTGAAAAACCTTCAACGATTAAGGATTTTACAGCACAAGGACCAAATAGGTAACAACCATAACGTGTATGCTACAAGGACCAACTAGAAATCTGGGATCTTTTTTTTTGCAAAAAGGGAACACAAAAAAAGAAGAAAAAATCGTGTATGAAAGATCAGAGATTAGGTTTTATGCTCAAATAAAACAAGACAGATTTCAACAAACAATATTATATATTGGATATTTGAACTGGAAAGTACTGTTGTTTTCAGTGAGATCAATTATGAACAAAATATTCCATGTTTTTGACCCAGAGAGCATAATATCGCAGCAACAATTCAAGAATAAAACACTTTTTGCATTCATTGAGCAGATAACACATAGCAAAAAGAAAAGAGGGTGAAACGGATGTTTAACTTTTACACAAGGTCAAGGACTGACCTTTTTGCTAACCATATGGATTTTATTTTCTTTGGTCAACAAAGAACAAAAGCAAATTTCAAATCCCAAAGAGATACAGAAGCAAAACACAAAATCATTACACTAAAAATTATTACAACTGCCACATGAATATAGCCTAACATTCAACCATAGTAATCTTCATATGTTAGAAAAACATTAGATGATATCTTACTTGTAAATATGTGATAGCCCGGCGAAGATCGCCTTGAGATATGGAGCCTAAGGTTGAAAGAGCCTGTAAAAGAAAATCATTTATTTTGTATTTACAGCTAACTTGGGTGTGCAACTAAGACTGTTGGACCATTTGAAGTGTATACCTCTGTGTCCAGATTAATGTGTTCTTCTTCACAAATGTGTAATATGCGACTGCTCATGATTTCTTCGGGAAGTGGCTTAAACCTGAACTTCGCACATCTTGAAGCAAGTGGCTCTATGATCCTACAGAAAATGACAATGAGATTTTAGGGTTTCCGTAATCCGCATTAACCAAGGTCTATAATCCAAGACTCCTAGCATTAATTATATAGCATGGAAATATCTTAAAAATCAAATAAAACAAAATTAATCACAAACAAAATGAGTTAAGTTCCACCTCTAATAGAGATTAATCAGATTGAATGTTCTACGACTTGAGACTGCATGGCCTTTTACCAATGAAATGATGTAGGTTCATCAATGTTCAATACACAGATCATGAAACAAAAGAATTGCCTATGAATGAGAAAAGTTAACAATCACAAACAATTTTATTTAAAATATTGTCTACATCTGCTGCTTTCCCAATGCCAGATAGCACCTTAATTAAGGTTATCATGGATGAGCAATGCAGGAAAGAATGCATCATTCCATAAGTTTTGCGATGCCAACTCACTAAATTAAAGTCAAACTGATAAAACTGCAACACAGGAACCATCACTATATAATAATTGACTTTTGAAACAATTGACATCATAACATGGTAAAAAATGGTGATGCACAGTATCCTGCATCTCAAATGCAACACACTTTTAGCAATTAAATATTGTGGTTCTGGCATACAGAATAGGACCCAGACAAGTTTAAAACTTTAACAGCAAATTCACATATCAGCGACTAAAAAAAACACCTGCTTATGTAATTGCATATAAAAATGAATCTTGTAACTTTTGAGTATGTTTCCATAGTGCGCCTAAGAGCATTCTGAGCATCTTCAGTCATTGAATCTGCTTCATCCAGGATAATGATCTTAAATGGTGGACAAGGGTAGGCCCTGAAGGAAGAATGGGAGAGTACACTTTACCAATTCAAAAACCAGAAGCTTATTTAAAATGGAACTATTAACTGCTGCACGAAGAAGTATTACATACCCTCCACGCTGACCAGAACTTACAGCCACTGCAGCAAAATCCTTAATCTTAGTCCGGACAACATTGATACCACGGTCATCACTTGCATTTAACTCCAGAACCCTGCTCTTGTAAAGTCCAGGTCTGTAGAAGATTTGCGGTAAATCAGGGCCAATAAAGAGAGCATGATATTTTGGTCTACAGACTTCGAGTTTATAACACAAACAAAGCAAGAAAACACATAAGTCAGATGATAGCAATCACGTATCAAGCTTCCAGAAAGCCTTATGCACTACATGGTACAAAGCATCTCTAAGTATGGATCTATGAGGGGGTTTTATGCAGCATTTGCCTACTCAAGGAATTTGGCAGGCAATAAGGAATAAAGAGAATCAATTTGAGCAATCAAGTAAGAAACTATAGCAAATAAATGGAGAAAAAATGTAAGTAATCAAACATGTCTGGCTTTAGTTGTGAACTAAAACCACTTTCAGAAGTTAACTTCAACAACCATGCATTTAATTATTCCATTGCTGTTTCACAGTGGATTGAAGTATTTTTCTGCCTTAAAGACATGACCATTAGCAGAGATTTAGCTGAAAAGCTCAGCCTCTATAATATACACGACTTTATCTGGGCAGAACATGTCTTTCTCTTCGCAATAAAAAAAAGCAACATCTTCTAAAATAATAATCTAATTCATTTAGCTAACCTTATGCATAATAAAAATTCAGTTTCATCTTAGAGGAGCTTACCGCTTTATCATACTCAGTCTAACACAAGTCAAAAGGCACAAAGAATGAAATTTTGCTTTTTGATTACTTATGGCTCAGTAACAAGTAATATTCATAGGTCTGAAACTGCGAACTTCTGAAATTCCATTGTATGATGTTAATTATATTGGGTTAATTCATGTGCAGGCATCATATAAAGTACAGAACAGAACAGGTAACTATATCATATTACATTTCGACAATTCTAAAGGCAGAGCAAGTCATGAATCTATAATAATACTATGCTACGCATCTCCATACATATGCAAAACTCACAAAAGATTTAACGTGTACTCAGAAACAATTTATGTGTGGTGAAACCAGACTACTCACAATTTCAAACAAATTGTACAATGCCATATTCAACGCTTAGCAGAACAGAATATGCCACCCTATTTCACTCAGCTGACTCAAGGTTACAACCATTGCATCACGACAAATACAAAACAACTTTCAAGTCAACTACTCGAAATCCCAAACAATCATGTTTTCAAAGTAAAACAGTAGGCATAACAAAACACAATTAAGCACACCAAATCCAACTACGAAGATAAAAGTACCCATAGAGCTGGTGGGCAATAGCTAGTGCGGTGGTTGTTTTGCCAGTACCGGGAGGGCCATAAAAGAGCATGTGTGGGAGCTGCCAAAAAATTTGTCCAAACAATTATTACAACATTAGAATAGAACTAGGGTTTTGATTTGAGAATCATACATAAGAAAGCAGAATCAATAAAAATGTTAATAAAATAGGATATGTTTAGGAGTTGAAGGATTCTCACATTGGTGGTCTCGAGGGTGTTTGTGAGAACCCGAACCACCTCATCCTGATGAACTACATCTTTCACTTGCTTTGGCCGGCTGAAAATGCGAGAATCAGCTTCAAACGATTCATTACAAGAACAGAGAAATAAGAAAGAAAACAGAGGGAATTACTATTTCTCAACCCAAGGGTGCGAGCTCTGAACTACTGGCGCCATTTTTCTACAATTCGAATTGAAATTCTCCTTGTGTTCAAAGGAATTTGATGACTGCTTCCCCTAACAAGTATTTGTACCTCTATTTTTACCAGTGGTGGCCCCTGTGCTTTAGTTTTAGAACCGTTTGGCCCTTCAACTTATTAACTTATTTGATGATTTGATGAATTCTTTTGTTACACCATTTTTATTCTAATTATTACTATTTGACAAACTATATCTCAATTATAACATCTTAAAATAATATATCTTATTAACTATTATTATTATGTTTTATTATGAATAGATTTTTTATATTCTAATTAACATGAATTTGTTAAAAATATAATATAATAAATAAATTACTTTCTTTAATAATAAACAAACATAATACAACAATGATAATAAATATTTTTCTTAAAAGACACTAGCTTTCATTACTGTTTGTATGTTTTTATAATAATAATAATAATAATTTCTTTACATCATTTTTAGGTTTTTTATCAATGTACTTTTCATTACTATTTGTATTGTTTTTACTTTGTAATGATTGTTTGTGTTATTTTAAATGAACTATGTTAATGTATCTTTTATTTTGTATTGTGTTTTTTTGTATGATTTAAAATTTCTAACATTTTTTCATTATATAAAATATATATTCTTTAAATATACAAGTAAAACGAGATGGAAATATGATACACGAGTAAAAATGAGATGGAAATATAATATACAAGTATATATTAAGCCCGTAATATAATATACAAATATTAAACACACAATACTCAAAAAAGAATAAAATGATCAAAAGTAAAAATTAAATTATTAAAATAATCATTCCTCAGTTTGAAGTTATATTATATGAGAAATGATTGGACTTAAACATTTCCCGTATTCATTCCTCATTTTAAAAATTTCCCAAAATAAAAATCCATTGAACTTGCCATTAAACCCTTTTCCAATTCTAACGAGTTCCAATTTGTTTTGTTCATATTACACCATTTCATGGACCGAACTATCTACCCACTCACCTAAGGCCATAATGTATAAGTCGGGTTAGAGAAATATTTTTTTTTTTTTAATTTTGTCCGATCTGATCAAAACACATTGAATCCTACACTCGAGTCTGATCCGCATTCTTATACTTAATGTAATAATTTTTAATTATTTAGTTTGAAAATGCAAATGTTACTAGTTAAAAAGAAGGTCTTGCTAAATTTGTATTTGTAAAATGTCGATGTAACTTCATTGAGATTTCATACATTGCGTATTAAGTAAAGTTTGTCAAAAAATCTTGATAACAAACATATATTTTTTATATATGTGATTGAGGTTCTGGTCCAGTGGCTAAAATGAAAATTGTGGATTTCGAGATTCCAGGTTCAACTCACATTCGGAGTGGATTGAATTTTTAAATATTTATTAAATTTAACCGATATGTAAATCTCTAATATTTAATTTGAAAATACAAAAATAAAGTGTAATTTTTATAATTATCTTTAATATTATTTAATCAAATTTCATATCATTCAATAAGGTGATAACGAAATGAGATATTAGTGACCTTTAACAGTAATATAGGTTATATCTAAAAGGCCTGGGACATACATGAAGATCTCCTTGAAGTTGATTTTTTAAATATATTATTTTTCTGATTTTTTTTTTTAATCAGAAGTTGACATGTGGTATTGAATGGATAAACTGGTGCATTTTTACTAAGTTAAGGGAAGTAACTGATCATTTTTACCAAATTCAAGGAGATAACTAATTTTTTAAAAAATTAAAGGTGTCATCCAATTTTTTAAACCAATTTAGTGTTAATGGATTCAGCTATCTAAAATGTTTATAATGAAACTTGGGAAGTATGGCAATTATTTAGTAGTTTGACCTAAGCAACCAGCAACTTGATATAACCACAATTATCCCACGCGCAGTTTACTTTTTGATGAATTTTTATTTTTTATGTTACTTTTTTTTTTTTGTAAAGTATTATAAATAGGTTGAAAGTTAAGAATAATTTCAGTTCAAGTTTTGTGTCTTAACTTATTTGATCAATTAAGTTTCATATTTACATTCTATACGCTCCAAAGTTTCTGTATTCACTTCCTTACCTTCTAAGCTTATTTTTTAATTTTTTTTATCTTATTTAGTCATTATCTCTTAAATTACTCATTTTTTTGACATGATGCTTTAGAATTTTTTGTTCATCTCATTTTTATCTTCGAAACGCCATCCATTGTGATATACTTTTTCAAAAATATTTTTTCAACTGTTTGATATCTGATAAGAAACTGGTATATAAGTGGTATGTAACTGGTAGGAAGAACAAGATGTGTCAATTTTGTTATGAAAGTATGGTAGGTAGCACAAATACATGTCAAAGGTTTATCTCCGTAGCAATAAACAAACAACTATAATCTTAAAAGTAATGAAAATGCATTAGAAAGTGATTACAACATGTAAAAAAGAATTTTACAAAAGTATTAAATAAAAAAAAGTAGGAATCTGGTATGTAACTAGTATGAAGAACAAAAAATGCCACAACTAGTAAGAAACTAGTAGGTAAGTGGTAGGAAACTAATATGAAGAACAAAAAATGTCAAACCTAGTAAGAAAGTAGTAGGAAACTGGTATAAAGAATATGTTATGTCAAATTAATCTTGAAAATTAATTAAAATGCCTTAGAAAGTGATTAGAACATGTAAGATAAAACTATTGAATCAAAGCAGTAGGAAACTAGTATGTAAATGGTAGGAAACTGGTATTGAAATTAAAACAGTAGGAATCTGGTATCTAACTGGTATGAAGAATAAAAAATGTCAAAACTAGTAAGAAAGTGGTAGGAAACTGATATCTAACTGGTATTGAAATTAAAACAGGAGGAATCTGGTATCTAACTGGCATGAAGAACAAAAAATGTCAAAACTAGTAAGAAAGTGGTAGGAAACTGGTATCTAACTGGTATTGAAATTAAAATAGTAGGAATCTGGTATCTAACTGGTATGAAGAATAAAAAATGTCAAAACTAGTAAGAAAGTGCTAGGAAACTGATATCTAACTGGTATTTAACTGGTATTGAAATTAAAACAGTAAGAATCTGGTATATAACTGGTATCTAACTGGTATTAAGAACAAAAAATGTCAAAACTAGTAAGAAAGTGGTAGGAAACTGGTATCTAACTGGTATTTAACTGGTATTGAAATTAAAATAGTAGGAATCTGGTATAT
>CATIWQ010097983.1:0-44833 GCA_949673415.1 Euphorbia schlechtendalii | reverse complement strand
CGCTAACACTTATGAATGTAGCAAAATCTCTATCTATACACACACTATATCTCTCTCTCATGCACGCTAATATTTTCCCTCTAGTTGATTGCCCCAAAATTGAAAGGTTTGGAGCCCTATTTATAGAGTTCAAAGGGTTACATCTATCCATACGAAGAGTCGTGTCCATTAGTGAATGATTGCATCACTTCATTGTGATTGGTTGAGAAGCTTCAATCTAATCTACAATGGATAGGCACCTTTTCATGATTGGTTGATTTCTGATAGGTGTCTATTCATTGGTAGTTGATGGCGGTTGATCATCCTTATCTGGCAGTTGGTAGTTAAAAAGATTAAACCAGAAAATCGTGTAGGACGCGACCGCGATATACAAGTCACGACCGTGAATCTTTGATTGGCAGATTTCTATTTTGAAGAAGAACAAGTCACGACCGTGAATGGTTGTCATGATCGTGAATTGCATTTTTCTTCAGAATTCTCCTTGTAACTTCACCGATCTTTGACAGCTTCGATCCAAATCTTTAAGTTCCACGCATCTTTTTGCACCTTTTTCAATTTTTTTCATAGAATTCCACTTTAGATCATTTTACTCCCAAGATTTACCTAGTATCTGCATTTGCATAAAACAAAACTACATACCATGTGATATCTTTAATATGAAGTATAAAAATGACTTAAACTATAGTGTTTAGTGTATAAAATTAATATGATAATAAGAGTAACTATACACTTATCAATTTACTTAGCTATTCTGAGTTAGCTTTTTGATATAAAAGTTGTGTACTTTTGACAATTTGAGAAATATTTGACACTTGTGGTACTAACGATTTCTATGAGAAATGGACTATTCCTTTGATGCTTTTTAGGAGAAAAAGCGTTGAAATTAAAAAAGATATTATAGTGGTCCTCTCAGAAAAAAGGTAACAGTATGGAATGTTGGAGATTCCTCACTAAAGTCCAAGAGAAAAGGAATCGTCTAACATGTGTCACTTCTCAGTGTCTCCGCGTGTCTTTGCAACTGTCAATAAGTCAATGAATGGTAGAATTCCATGTTGCATCTCGCACGCCTCTCTATCAGATAGATGGCTTGAAGACAAATGAGTTTTTGATGCTTTGGATTAATAGATTAATCTCACGCTTCAATGTTCAAAATCTCCATCTCTAAACGTCCTAGAATTTTTCTCTAAAGAAAAAATTTGAAAGAGTTGAAGAGAAGAGAAATTGAAGAGCTGTCAGGATGAGAATTTATAATGGCTAATTCCAAGATATTCAACTATAAATAGAAGACTAGAGTAGACGTTCAAACTTGGTGAATCACCTCGAATTTCTATAAGAGTTGAAACTCTATTCAATTACTCTTTGCTTCAAGAAATTCCAAATCAATCAATTAGAAAACAATCGAATTCCATATCTATTTGTAATAGAGAGAAAATCACTTTAGATTTAACATTGTAAAGGATTCAACATTTTATAAGTTGAATTCCTCTATTCACATTTCTTTTAGAAATCTAAGTGACTATATTGGGAAGGGTACCCAAACTGTGGATTGAGAGGTTGTTAGAAAGAAAGGTACTTTTTGTAATTGCGTTTACTCACTGCAAAGGCTTCTTCACCTAAGGAAAGAACAAAATCAGTATTGGATTAAATCTCAAATGGAATCTAGGGACTAGAGGTAGGCTAGGAGCTGAACAAGGATAAAATCTCAGGTGTTGAAGTTTTTCATTCATCATTCCTTCTATTATCAATTTTGCTTGAAAAACCAATCCAAAGCTGAGTAGAGAACTTAGTAAGCGATTGAAGATAAACTGTGCCAGTAAAGTTGAGTAGTTTATAGTTTTTAAACCCAGCTCAACATGAAACACTCAACACTTATCTAAAAACTTAACTTAATAAAATTAAGTTTTATAAAATCTAAAAAGTAACCAAGAACTACATTCACCCTCCTTTTCTAGTTATTTAAGTCGTTTTGGACAAACATGCTCCATGCTCCGCGCGAGTCAACCCACTCGCATAGCCCACTATGTGTAGGGGTTGCAAAATAGTATGAGGCTTGCAAATAGGGAAATGAACCTAAGAGTTGGAAATGAAGCAAGGGTTATTGCAATAACTATAGGGACATATAACCTTTATTTTCCTAGTTACCATGTTTTAGTTTTGAACAATTGTTATTACATTCATGTCGTTACTAAGAATATTGTTTTTGTTGCATGTTTAGCAACAAAAGGGTTTAAAATTTTATTTTCACATAATAAATGTCAAATTTAGCATAACAATATTCTTTGAGCTTGTGGAATGTTTTTGAATGCATTTATGTTCTAGTTACTAAAACTAAAATTCTTAATATGAATATTGCTTAAAAATCAATGTTAGATAATGAGTAATATTCATACTTGTGGCATTATTGTCCAGGACATATAAATGTGACACTCATAACTAAGATACACAAATGATGTGACTTAGGCCCAATGGAACGGGAATCCTATGGGGCATGTGAATCTTGTTTAACAGGAAAGATGACAAAGAAACCTTTCAAAGAAAGGGTCAACGTGCAATAAGTAATTTAGAAACAATGCACTTCGATGTATGTGGTCTAATGAGTGTTCGGACACATGAAGGTTTCATCTACTTCATAACTTTTATCGACTCTTACTCACGATATGGTTACCTCACTTATAAGGCAAAAGTCTCAAAGTTTTGAGAATTTCAAAGAATTCAGAATCAAATTAGAAAAACATCTTGGGAAAGGTATCAAGACCCTTCAATCAGATCGAGTTGATAAATACTTAAGCCAAGAGTTTCAAGATTATCTAAGGGATAATAATATTTTATCGCAATGGATAACTCCTTATACACCCCTACACAATGAAGTGATAGAAAGGAGGAATAAAACCCTACTCAATATGGTTCAGTCCATGATGAGCCAAGCAACACTTAATAGATCCTTTTGTGGAATGCACTTGAGAGCGTAATTTATATTCTAAATAGAGTACCCTCAAAATCAATTGATAAAACACCATACAAAATGTGGTATGATAAGAAACTAGCTCTTTTTCACCTGAGAGTTTGGGGATGTCCTGCTTATGTTAAAAGGACTAATTCAGATAAGTTGGGTGCTAATTCTGATTGGTGTCTGTATGTAGGTTACCCTAAAAAGACTATCAATTATACATCTTACGATCCCGAGGAACAAAAGGTACTTTTTCTAGGAATTCTTAGTTCCTCAAGAAGGAACGTACTTGCGATAGCTAGTGGACGCAATCTTGAGCAAGATGATGAAGAAGATCAAATAGACAATCAATTGATTGATCCTACACCTATTGCATAAGAATGTGTATGCATAGAACAACATATTATAACATCGACATTGTATGGGTAAGGTAGGGCTCCAATCAATGCTGAAAGTTATGGCTATTTCATCACAAATGGCAACCACATCTTTCTTATGGAAGATGATGAACACGAGACTTACAAGGAAGCAATGAAAGGTTCAGAGTCTTACAAGCAATTTACAGCCTTGAATTTAGAGATGGACTCTATGTTTGAAAATTAAGTCTGGAACTTGGTTGATGCTCCAAAGAGGACTAACTCCATAAGATCCAAGTGGGTTTTCAAGAAGAAAACTAACATGGATTGTAATGTAATTACCTACAAAGCTAGGCTAGTTGTAAAGGGTAGTGTTTAGAAAGAAGGTATTGACTATGATGAAATATTTTCACTATTAGCCATGTTATATTCTATTAGAATACTCCTTACCATCGACATTCATTATGATTATGAGATCTAGTTGATGGATGTGAAAATCATGTTCCTTAATGGGAACCTTTATAGGGATGCATATATGATACAACTCAAAGGTTTAACATCTTAAGATGGCTTGAAGGTGTGTAAGTTAATAGTACTTCATAGTATTTAGAGTTTTGGAAATAAAAAATTACTTAGGATAGTGAAATTAATTAGGTACTAAGTAAATTATTAACTAGGCAAGTTTAACTTGAGTTTGTTTTGAGGAAAACAACCCCATTTTGTTAAAACTTACTTAAGTTATTACTTGGAGAAGGAAAAGTTGAGTGGTTGTGTGCTTCATAGTTTATGAGATATAACTCAGCTAGAGTTGAGTAGCTTTAATTTTGATAAAAGCTGAGTGACTCGAGACACTTAGTTATATTATGACACTTGTGTGTTTAATTGTTTGTATGAAGATAGAATATTCCCTTTGATGCTCTTCAGGTAAAAAGCATTGAAATCAAAATAGATATTCATGTGGTCCTCACAATCAAAAGGTGTCATAACGGAATGTTGGAGATACCTCACTATTGTCCAAGTCAATAAATGTATCATCTGACTGTGTCGCTTTTCAGTGTCTCCGTGCAATTCTACAACGTTAGCAAAGAAGTCAACTAAAATCTTCCACGTTGCATATCGCGTGCTTCTCTTAAATGAATTTTGTTGAAGATATGTAATATTGAAAAATTAAAGATTAACGGATTAATCTCGTACCTCAACCTTTGAAATAGATGTCTCAAAGCCACCTGGAATCTATTTCAAATGGATGGATTTAAAAGTTATGAAGAAACGAGATTTGGAAGAACAAGTCAAGATGAGAAGTTTGTAACTGCTACTTCCAGCCCTCTTCATCTATAAATAAAGCCTAGAGAAGAGGTTACAACTTGGTGAATCACTGTGAATTACCTAATATCTAAATATCTGCTAAAGCAATCCCAATGTTTAGATTTTCCATTTTAAGTAATAAAAAATAAAACACTAATCTTAATCTGTTTGTTTAGAGAGAAATTAAATCGGCTTATCATCTTAGCTAAGCAATTACATTGTAAAGGATTTAATGATTTTATATGTTGAAATCCTCTATTCTTAAAATTTATCAATTATCTAAGTGGGTCAGTTTGAAAAGGTTACCCAAAATGTGTATTGAGTGGTAGTTGGAAAAAAAGGTACCTCTTGTAATCGTCTACCCACTGTAAAGGCTTCTCTGCCTATTGAAGGAAAGAAAACACTAGTGGATTAAAGCTCAAAAAGGAATCTAGATATTGAAGGTAGGCTAGGGGGCGAACAAGGATAAAATCTCAGGTGTACTCTATCCTTAAATATCTTTTATTGCATTTACAGTTGTTATGCTCATATATCATCTTTCATTTTCTTATATCTTATTGAAAACCATCTTGAGCTAAGTAAGATTACTCAACAAAACTTGAAGGTAAACTAAGTCAGCTCAAGTTGAGTAGTTTACAATTTTAAGATAAAAAAGTGAACTTAGTTTCATTCGCTTAACAGTCATCTCAAAAAAACTGGGCAATCGATTTTTAAATTTTAAATAGAAAAAGTTAATCCTCATTCAACCCCTCTGCACAATTATTGAGGCTAAAGAGGAGTAACAAGTTGTATTAGACTAAGTCCTCAACTTTTAGACTCATCATCTAGTGTTAAAGATTTGATGGCTTTTAATAATCCTTCTTATAGTTTCGATCATGGACTAACTACTCTTCTTAAAGAAAAAATGTCTGTAACCAAGCCTCCATTCTTAAATGACCAGCATTACACATTTTGGAAAAGTCAAATGAAAAATTTCATACAATCAAAAAGCATGCAGGCATGGCTAGCGATCAAGTTAGGACCTAGGATTCCTACAATTATTAGGAATGAGGAATTTGTTCCTGCCGATCTAGAAGACTATGAAGATGCTGACCTAAGGCTCCTTAAAGAGAATGCAACAGCTATATATTACTTACATTGTATGTTAAATGTGATAGAGTTCAACAGGGTCTTAGGATGGGAGACAGCACATGAGATATGGAGGAAGTTAGAACTCACCTATGAGGGGACTGACAAAGTGAAGGAGTCATAGTTCAATCTTATACTTTGAGAATATGAGCTATTCCAGATGGGTGCCAATAAAGGTATTCAATCCATGAATACCATGTTCATTAACATCATTAATGAACTCAAGCAGTTAGCATCCTAATGGAGGTTCTTTACGAGTCGAGACCGAATTCAAAGTAGATGCAAGAATTGTTGGAATTGACAACTTTACTTTGTTTTCTACTTATACTTTCTAATTCGAAGTATATGCTTTCAAGTTGACTTTAAGAGTAGTTTTGGGGTTAACAAGATTGTGTATAATCACTAGATTTGTGATTATAATGTTGTTTAGTGAGCCAACATTTTTGGAGTGGTAACTTGCTAAATATGGCTATATGAGAGCGACACGTACTAAGCATTGTATTATTATTGTCCAGGCTTTTATAAGTGTTATAATTTGTTTACCCTAGATTTAGAAAATTCATTTCATGTGTTGCTCTGCTGTGAATTATAGGATATTTGGAGGTCTATAACCAAGTTTGTTGAAGAAATCTAGTGCATAAGACATTCTTGATTATTTTGCATATTTTACTCCACTTTACTTATTCTTAAGGAATATCTATATGCTTTGTATCTTCTCTAATCTGTTCATGTATCTGTTCATTCATCAGTCTACCATTCAAAAACTTCAACTTATTTTATTTTCTTTTGTTCCATAACTCTAGTTGGTCGTTAGAATAGAATTCCTTCCCTGTGGGATCAATATCTTTTAAAACTACATCACAACTGTATACTTGTAGTTATCATCATTTTTCTATTTGATAAGCAGTACTGACAACACCTGTTCATACTTGGAACTTTTATATTATCAGTAGAAAAGTGATGAACACTGAGCTGGGTCTAAAAACTATGAACTGCTCAGCTTTGCTAACATAGTTTATCTTCAATCATTGATGAGTTCTTTACTTAGCTTGGATTGGTTTTTCAAGAAAAACTAATAACAAAGATAGAAAGACGAATGAGATGAAATCGATAAAAGTAAGCGATTAAGGTTAGAACTTCAACACTTGAGATTTTATCCTAGTTCAACCCCTAACTTACCTCCAATCCCCAGATTTCTTTCCGAGCTTTAATCCATTAGAGGTTTCATTATTTCTTTAGGTGCAGAAGCCTTTACAACGGGTAGACGCAATCACAGAAAGTACCATTCATTCTAACTACCTCTCAATACACATTTTGGGTACCCTTCCCAAATTGTCACTCAAATTTCTAAAAGAAATGTGAATAGAGGAATTTAACTTATAAAATGTTGAATCCTTTACAATGTTAAATCTAAAGTGATTTTCTCTCTATTACAAACAGATATAGAATTTGATTATTTACTGATTGCTTGATTTGGAATTTCTTGAAGCTAGGAGTGATGCAATAGAGTTTCATCTCTTATAGAAATTCGAGGTGATTCACCAAGTTTGAACTTATACTCTTGTCTTCTATTTATATTTGAAGGTCTTGGAATTAGCCGTTGCAAATTTCTCATCCTGAAAGCGTTCAATTTCTCTTCTCTTCGAATCTTTCGAATTTTCCCTTTACAGACAAATTCTAGGATGTTTAGAGATAGAGATTTTGAACGTTAAAGTGCAAGGTTAATCCGTTAATCTAAAGCATCAAAATCTTGTATAACTTCAAGCAATCTATTTTGATAGAGAGGCATGCAAGATACAACGTGGAATTCTGCCATCCATTAACTTGCTGAGTTTGTAGAGGCGCGTAGAAACACTAACAAATGATTCATGTTAGAGGATTCCTTTTCTCTTAGACTTTAGTGAGGAATCTCCAACATTCCGTACTGATACCTTTGCAATCTGAAGACTACATAAATACTTTCTTTAATTTCAAAGCTTTTTCGTAAAGCATCAAAGGAATATTTTGTTTCTCATAGAAATCATTAGTAGTACAAGTATCGAATATTTCTCTAAGTGTCAAATAAAGACAGCTTTTATTTCAAAAAGCTAACTCAGCACAACTGAGTTAATATCTTATAAACTACATAATACTCAGCTCAACTCAGCTTTTCTTACTCTAAGCCATAGCTAAATTAATTACTCAATAATCTGAGTTGTTTTCCCCTAAACAAACTTGTGTAAACTTCATTAATTAAGAGCATACTTAGTACTCAATTAATTTCACTATCCTAGAAAGTTTGTTATTTCCAAAACGTTCTAAGTATTGTGAAGTACTACTATTAACTCGAGTTCAACACATCAAATTGAAGAAAGATCTATATAGATTGAAGAAAACACCTTGTGCATGGTATGAGAGGTTGAAGAACTTCTAATTAGCAAGGGTTATGAAGTGGTAAAGTGGATACAACTCTATCTATGTGAAGGAAGTAAGATGTGTAGCTAGTCCAAATCTATGTGGATGATATAATGTTGGTCTTTAAACGACTTCTTTACAATGGCAGGGGGTGAATGCAGCTATTGGTTACTTTTTAGTGTAATAAAAATATTTTAACTAGGTTTATTTTTTAGATGTGTGTGATGACTTAAGTGATGCTGAGCGAGGTCTAAAAACTTATGAACTGCTCAGCTTTACTGACATAGTTTAATTTCAATCGCGTGATGAGTTCTCAACTCAACTTGGAATGGTTTTTCAAGCAAAAGCGATAGAAAAGAAAGAATAATTAGTGAGATATGAATGCTATAAAGGCAAGAGCTAAAGTTAGAACTTCAACACATGGTTTTATCCTAGTCAAGCCCCGAGCACCTCCAGTCTCCGGATACCTTCTTCGAGCTTAAATCCACTAGTGTTCATTCCTTACATAGGCGGAGCAGCCTTTACAATGGGTAGACTCTATTGCAGAAAGTACCTTTCTTTTTAACTACCTCTCAAAATGGGTTTAGATACCCTTCTTAAACTAACATTCAGATTAATAAAGAAAATGGAAACTGAATTCAACTTATAAAATGTTGAATCCTTACAATATTAAATCAAAGTGATATTCCCTATATTACAAATATGTTTGAGACGATGGTTGTTTGTTGATTGCTTGATTAGGAATTTCTTTAAGCTGGGAGTAAATGAACATAGTTTTAGCACTTTAAGAAATTCTAGGTGATTCAACAAGTTTGACTATCTGCTCTAGTCTTCTATTTATACTTGAAGCTCTGCGAAGTAGTCGTTGCAAACTTCTCATCCTGATAGTTCTTCAATTTCTCTTCTCTTACAATCCTTTGAATTTTCCCATTGGAGACAAATTCAAGGACATTTAGAGATAGAAATTTCAAATGTTGAGGCGAAATAAAAATCCTTTGACAAAATCTCATTTCTCTTCAAGCAAATCAATTTGTCAGAGAGGTGTGTGAAATGCAACATTGAATCTTGAGATTGGTTGATATTGCTAATGCTTACAAAGACTCATGGAGACATGGAGAGACCGCGCATGATAGAGAATTCCTTTTACCTTGGACTTTAGTGAGGAATCTCCAACATTTCTTACTAACACCTTTTGTATTTTGAGGACCACTGGAAATATTCTTTAATTTTAATGTTGTTTAACTTGAAAAGCATCTAAAGAATATTATGTTTCTCATAGAAAGCATTAGTAGCACAAGTGTCATTTACTTCTCTAAGTGTCAAACAACTAAGCTTTTAATTAATAAATGCTAACTCAGCACAACCGAGTTGATATCTATTTAAACTATGTAGTACTCAGCACTAACTCAGTTTTTCTTACTCTAAGCTGTAACTTAATTAATTACTTAACAAACTTAATTGTTTTTCCTTAAACAAACTCAAGTTAGCTTTATTAATTAAGAGTATATTTAGTACTCAATTAATTTCACTATCCTAGATAGTTTGTTATTTCCAAAACGTTTAAGTACTGTGAAGTACTATCAACTTGGGTTCAACAATCTCCCCCATGTTTTATATATAGTAAACTAATAGTAGAAACAAACATACATCATAATATAAACTGAAGTAAAGAAGATCTTAACTTAATAAGATAGAGAACATGTAATTTTTATTAATAAAATTATTTGTCAATACATCATATATGTTCTGAACTAAGGTTACATTCTCAGACCTATTACAAGAGCTATCTATATTGCTAACTACTAGGTACATGGCTTATTTTGCATGATTTAGAAGAGGATCCAGTCTTATCTTGATCAGAGGATATCCTTGGTTACTACTGTTCAGGTTTTTGTTGATGCAAAGGAGGTGGATACGATCACTTTGGTAGAGATTCCTTATTGAGATTAGCAATCCTAAAAGCATATTAAGGTACCTTCTCCCCCTTTGATATCTATCCCTTCATTATTTATTCCAAACAAACATTGAATGAGTCTAAGATAGCTTAGAAGTCTTGGTGCTTGCCAATTATCTATGGGGATATCTCTTGCTCTAACATCTCCCTGTGTTTGGATGTAAGGAATTCTTGATCATTAAGCTCACTAAGAAGAAGGTGGTGACATCTAGATAAGTGAGCTATTTGGTCAAATCCTTGATATGCGAACTATTGAAGAATTATAGCAAAGCTGTGAAGTTTCATTGCAGATAGTGTGATCTTTAGTTTTTCCTCCATGTCAAGGATCTTAGTTCCTATTGATGATATACACCGCCTCCTCAACCTCAGTTGCATCTTCCTTCTCTTCAGCTTGCTACTCAGCTTGAAGTTTCACCTCAGCCTCTCTTTGAGTGTGAATATTTTCCTTCATTTGCCTCCTTTGTCTTTTGGGATAAGCAGGGACTTCTTCAGCCATTGATTTGGCTAGGCTCTTCTTCCTGGCCTTAGAACAAGTGGCCTTTGGTTTTGGTGAGGAGGCGATGGTGTTTAGTTACTCTAACTTAGTTGAAAGAGGGACATTACCACTCCCGTCTTCACTTCCCTTAATCCACAATGAACCCATCTTCCTCCTCTTTCAGAATGTCCACATGAACTATTATCTATACACACTTGAGCTTGCACTTCTCTTGTACTTTATTCTACCTAGTATGGACCTAGTTGTGAAATAGTTTGGTGAAGTGAGTGAGATCCAACTTCTTCTTCATCGGCAGCATTGTGTTACCGAACTCCCTCAAAAACTAAGCTATGTCAATCTTCACTACCTTCATCAAAGTAGTGATGAGGTAACCATAATGATAGACGGTAGTCTACTTTGTAAAGTGGTGAAGAATTACCATTGGCCAATTTAGCCTTTTACCCTCTACCATATGGTAGACCACACACCATTCAAAGTATGTGCAGTTAGTGACTAATACAGTTTTGGGAAATAACATCTTCACCACAAGTTTGTGGCATGCTCTAGCTACCTAGCTTATCTCGGACATAGCAATTTCTCTAAATATGTAGTTGGAGGGGACTTTCCAATCCTGAAGAACTATCACGATGTCCTCGTCACCAGTTCTATGGAGTAGAGTGTCTTTGTGGGCCATGTTTAGGATGCTCCAGATTAATCTTGAGCATATAAGACTTTGCTCCAAAGTCCACCATCAAGACATCATTGAAGCCCTGAATCGTATACAAGTTTGAGTAAAATGCCCTAATGAATCCTATAATGGTGGGTCCTTCCATTTGAAGGAATGAGCTCAAGCTCTACTACCTGATGATTTTGTGCATGAATCGATTCCTGTGAAGGCTCTCATAATTGACCTCATAGACATTACCCAAATCTAGGTTATCAGCCCAGTTAACCTTGGTGAACAGTGTTCCTTCTCCCAATGTGACTTTCTCTATCTTTCCTTCAGCATTCACAATGAGTTTCTTAGTTGTTGTGGCTTGGAGCCTGAAGGTTATTCTAGTGATCCCCATTTGAGAAGAGTAAAAGGATTTTTGAGAGAAAGGGAATTAGGGTTCTTTGCCATTGAAACAATTAGAATTCGCAAAAGAAAATAGCCTCTCTCTTCCACTTCTCCAGCTTTTATAGACCTTAAAGTCTCTCAGGGATACGTGGTGCTTCCTCAGCTCAAGATGAGAATTAACATTGAGACTAACACTTGATTAACTGCCTCAATTAAATGGTGAGTTTTGAAGAAAATGATTCCAATTCAAAAGCACATCATTTTGAAAATGTAAATTTTGATTTCAACAGCAAAACTGTTCCTCACACCGTTATTTTAAAACTTAGACGGAGTTTGCCACAAGTTAAGATGAAACTTGATCTTCAACACTTAGCCAAAATTTCTTCTTTTTTTTCCTTCTTTCATCTTTACATGGGGTTCTCCATAACGATGAGCTACCTTAGAGTATTGAATTGCTCCTTTGCTAATGGTTTGGTGAAAATGTTCACTCGTTGTTTCTCAAAAGGAACATACTCTGACTTGACATCTCCCCTTACCACATGATCTCTAATGAAGTGATGTCTAATGTTGACATGCTTCATCCTTCCATGCTGAACTAGATTCTTAGATAGGTTAATTGCTCTCTTTTTATCACACATAACTTTGAGACACTTAGACTTCATACCATATTCTTCTAGTTGCTTCTTGATCCATAGTAGGTGTGCTACACAACTTCCTACTGCCATTTACTCAGCTTCAGCTGTATTAAGTGTAACATAAGTTTGCTTCTTACTATACCATGAGACTAAACATTCTCCAAGGAAACGACATCCTCTTATGGTACTCTTCCTATCTAGCTTGTCTCTTCCATAATCAGCATCTATGAATCTTCTTAGAGTGAAATCCATACTGTTGGGATACCACAAACCCGCTTCAATTGAGCCTTGCAAGTGTCTGAGATTTCTCTTCATTGTGGGTAAATGAGAATCTCTAGGGTCAGCTTGATAACAAGCACAGTAGTTGACAGCAAACTATATGTCAGGCCTACTAGCTGTGAGATAAAGAATAGAGCCTATGATTCCTCTGTAGAGCTTGCTATCCATAGGTTTACAAGTTTCATATTTACTCAAGATAGTATTAGTGTCCATGGGAGTGGACATTGGCTATGAATGCTCCATCTCAAACTTCTTCAAGACTTCTTTAGCAAATTTTTCTTTACTGATGAAGATTTCCCCCTCATTCTACTTGATTTGAAGACCAAGGAAAAAGTTGAGTTCTCCCATCATAGACATCTCAAACTCGCTTTTCATCTACTTGCTGAACTCCTTGCACAACTTCTCATCAATTGCTCCAAATATGATATCTACATATATTTGGACAAGCAACACATCTTTTGGGATACAACAAAACTACTTAAATCGAGCCTTGCAAGTACTTGAGAATTCTCTTAATAGTGGTTAAATGAGATTCTCTTGGGTCACCTTAATACTGAGCGCAGTAGCATACAGCATACTAAATGTTTAGTCTACTAACGGTGAGATAAAGAAGAGAGCCAATGATTCCTTTGTAGAACTTGTTATCCATAGGTTTACCAGCTTCATCTTTACTTAGGATAGTATTAGTGGTCATAGGAGTGGACATTAGCTTCGAATGTTCCATGTCAAATTTCTTTAGGACTTCTCTATCATTCCTAGCTTAACTGATGAAAATTCCATCTTCAATCTTCTTAATTCGAAGACAAAGAAAGAAATTGAGCTCTCCCATCATAGACATTTTGAACTCACTCTTCATCTTCTTATTGAACTCCTTACATATCTCTCATCACTTGCTCCAAATATGATATCGTCAACGTAAATTTGGACTAGCAACACATCTTCCTTTCTTCGTTTGATAAATAGAGTCGTATATGCTTCTCCTCTTTCATAGCGTTTACTGATCAAGAACTTGGTCAGCCTCTCATACCAAGTTCAAGGAGCTTGCTTCAATGCATAGAAAGCTTTCTTCAGTTTGAAGATATGCTCAAGATTCTTCTGATCTTCAAAGCCTGGAGGCTGGTGAACATACACTTCTTCTTGAATGAATCCATTTAGGAAAGCACTCTTAACATCCATTTGAAATAACTTGAAATTCATATGAGATGTGAAAATACACAAGATTCGAATAGCTTCAAGCTGGGCTACTAGAGCATAAGTTTCATCATAATCGATTCCCTCCTGCTAATTGCAGCCTTGACCAACAAGCTTGACATTATTCCTAACAACAATGCCACCCTTAGCTGGCTTGTTCTTGAAAACCCTTTTGGTTCTGATAATTGATTTCCTTTTAGGATTAGGAACTAGATCCCAAACATCATTACGCTTGAACTAATCAAGCTCCTCCTGCATTGCCATCATCCAATAATCATCTCCTTCTGCATCTTCAAACTTCTTGGGTTTAATCAATGAGATGAAAGTTGGAAGA
Source organism: Euphorbia schlechtendalii (assembly GCA_949673415.1). Lineage (NCBI taxonomy): Eukaryota > Viridiplantae > Streptophyta > Magnoliopsida > Malpighiales > Euphorbiaceae > Euphorbia > Euphorbia schlechtendalii. The sequence goes on along the minus strand of CATIWQ010097983.1, from coordinate 30,775 downwards.
ATCAACATCCTATTGAGTTGACCTCACGTCATCACTTGATTATGAACATCATCAACTATGTTGTCTAGCAAATGATTGCTATGAGTTCTAATCTCCCTTGAAAGACTCGGTTCAACAACTGGAGGATCTTTAATGGGTCGCTAAGGTGGAGGTTGATCTTCGCCATCGTTGAAGCTGATAGAAAGGTCATTTTCTTCATTAACTTCCTCAGCTTCACATCCTTGTACTGGGTTGGGCAGCATAGAGAATGGCATACTGAGTCCATTAGCTTGTTGGGTTACTCCTTCATCTTCATCAGATGGATATCTATATGCAATGTTAGTTTCATAGAAATCCACATGCATAGACTCCTCTAATAGGCCGGTACACTTGACATATATTCTATATGCCCTACTGTTAGTTGAGTATCCCAGAAAGATACCTTCATCACCTTTAGGACCAAAATTACCTAACTGCTCCTTAGTGTTAAGAATAAAGCATCTGCAGCCAAAAGATCTGAGATGACCAATCTTAGGAATGCATCCTTGCCAAAGTTCCTAGGGTGTTTTCTCCAAAATTGGGTGAATTAAAACCCAATTCAAGTTATTACAAGTTGTGTTAATAGCTTTTCCCCAAAAGTACTTTGGTAGATTGTTATCACTCAACATGCATCAAGCCATTTCAACTATAGTTCTATTCTTCCTTTCTACAACCCCATTTTGTTGGGGCGTATGAGGAGAAGAGAAGTTGTGGTCAATATAATGTGCTAAACATAATTCTTCAAAATGAAAATTCTCGAATTCACGTCCATGATCTCTTCAGATTCTAGTGACTTTAGATCATATTTTGTTCATTAGCCGGTTACTGAGCTTGATAAAAGATTCATACTTTGTTTCTGAGTTTGAACAGAATGTTTATATTTATATGACACAAACTTCTATGCCAAAGCCACGAATTATCCTCCTTAGATACAAGACAAACATTAGTGGAGCAAGGGGATAAATCAATCATATAAACATTATTGATTTTAGGAGCAAAGTGTATAGTAGAATCAATCTTACAGTCAATAACTGAGCAACCTGCTAAGTCGAATGTAACCCTTCTTCCTTCATAACAAAGCTAAGCTACACTAAGGAAGTTGAACATAAGTCCTTTGACCAGAGATACCTCTTCGATTGAAGGAGAGATACCAATAGTGCCATAGCCCACAATCTTATCTTTTTTAATATCTCCAAAATTTACACTTCCATTTCTTTTGCGCTCCAATGAGATGAACTAACTTTCATCTACCATTATATGCCTTACGCATCCACTATCCAAATTCCACAATCTAATGTCATCAGCGGATCTAAGGCTCACCTACAAAATAGTTATGTTTTCTTAGGTACCCATGCTCTCTAGCTATGTCCTCCTTTGTTAGTAGTACTTAGGTTACTCCAATCATACTCATCATAAATAAGCATTTTTATGCCTACAAAGTACTTTAGCATGTACAACTTTTTCACAAACACCGCACACCATTTTTGCTTTGGGCTGGCTCGCTTTCTACTTTTTAGAGGGCATTCTTCCTCTTAGAATTATGAGTTTTAGAGTCTTATTATTGGTTGGAGGAGAAACCAGTTCCTTCTTTAAAGTTGTTATCTCAATAGTCAACTCATCTAATTACTTAGTGAGGTTACTGACATTACACTCCTGATACTCAGCTTTTTCTTGAAGAAAGCGGATATCAAAAGATAAGGAAGCAACGGTGTCTTTTTCATCACTAGCTCTTTGATGTTTTTCATTGATTTATTAGTCAGTTTCATAACATCAAAGAAAACCTGGGAGAAATTTTCTATTGACAAAGGGATTTCAGAATTTACCTCAGTTTGAGGAGCTTTACCTTTGTTGCGCTTAGCTTTAGAGTCAGCAGCGGTATGACTTTTGCCAGAGGTAGATGCTGAGCCTTCACCCCTTTCATTCTCAATGGCCATTAAGTAGAGGTTGGCGGAATCAGTTGCTTCATGTTCGCCACTTTTCTACTGATAAGTTTAATCAATAATGGTTCCAAAATCTCATGAACTATTGGCTAATAACTGCGCCAAAAACTTGTTCACAAATAAATGTAGGTGTTGTCAATACCTCTTATCACGTAGAAAAATGATGATAACTGCAAGTATACAGTTGCGATGTAGTTTTAAAAGATATCGAACTCACAGGGAAGGAACCAAGTCTAAAGATAAGGAAGGGAAAACTAAAAATAAGGAAATAAAAGTAGAATTAATATTTTTGGGTAGGAAGATTAGAATGAAAAGTTGAGCAGATATAGATGTGATAGATTAGAGACTCTAAATAAATAGATTTTCACTACAGACAAGTATAGTAGAGAAAACATGTAAGATCAACGAAGATGTTACGACACACTAGACTAATCTAACAAACCGGTTCAACATAATTAAATGTTCAATAATTCGCTGCAGAGCAACACATTAAATAACTTTTCTAAACCTAGCGCAAACGAGATAAGACTATTATATAAACCTGGATAACATCAATACTATGCTTAGTATAGGTCGCTCTCACATACCCACATTTAGGAAGTTACCATTCCAAAAATGTTGGCTCACTAAACAACGTTATATCACAGATCCAGTGATTATACATGATATTGTTAACCTAGAAACTACTCTTAAAATTAATGCCAATGCATATAACTTGATTAACATAAAAGACTTAGCACAAAATACACATTATGACACATAGACATATCATAAACTTCGAAATAGAAAGTATAAGTAGAAAGCAAAGCAAAGTTGTAAGGTATGCAGGTGAAAGCTAAAGTTGATCAAACCGTATCCACTCTTTAATGGGAGTCATCAATTCCTACAATTCCTACGTCTGCTTTGAATTCGGTCTCAGCCCGTACAGAACCTCCACTAGGATGCCATTCTTTGCGAATATCGAACAAACGAATATTGAAGAACGAAAACTTTTATTGATAAGTGATTTGCAAGTACACTTATTCACTCAAGAATATGGAGAAATCTAGTGATCAAAACAAGGATTCGAATCACTTAAACATTTTCTCGCTAGCACTTAAGAACGTAGTGAATCTGACTATACACACACTATATCTCTCTATCACTTTTTGCACTCTATACCACACTAATCCAATGCACTGCAAATGCACTTGAATCCCACAATATTGTTGAAGAATTGGAGCCCTATTTATAAAGTTTGAAGGGTTACGTCTACCCAAATGAAGAGTCACATCCATTGGTGAAAGATTGCATCTCTTCAATGTGATTGGTTGAGAGGCTTTGATTCAATCCACAATGGATAGGAACCTTTTCATGATTGGTTGACTTTTGATAAGAGTCTTTTCATTGGTAGTTGATGGTGGTTGATCATGCTTATCTGGCGATTGGTAGTTAAGAAGATAATACCAGAAAACCGTCTATATCGTGACCGCGATATGTGATTCGTGACCGTGAACCTTTGATTGGTAGATTTCTATTTCTGAAGTGAACAGGTCGCGACCACGAGGTATTGTCACGATCGTGAATTGAGTTTTCTTCAGAATTCTCCTTGTAACTTCACCGATCTTTGACAGCTTCGATTCTAAGCCAAATCTTCAAGTTCCACGCTTCATTTTGCACCTTTTTCACTCTTTTTTCATAGAATTCCACTTTAGTTCATTTTACTCCCAAGATTTACCTAATATCTGCATTTGCATAAAAAATAATTACATACCACGTGAAATCTTTTATATGAAGTATAAAAATGACTAAAACTATAGTGTTTATTGTATAAATTTATATGATAATAAGTGTAATTATACACTTATCACTTCATCATCGGATGATGAAGATTCTTCTAAATCACTCCAAGTCGCATCAAGGGCCTCATTCTTCTTTATGAACCTCTTCCTAAATCTATCATTCTTGGTATTTGGACAGCTCAACTGGATATGGCCTTTCTTACCACAACCTAAGCATTTGATATATTTGTTGTGTTCCTTCTTGGGTCCTTCCTCAACTCCTCGCCGATACTGAGTTAACTTGTTTTTAGTGAGAAACTTCTTCTTGTTAAACTTCTCATCCTTCTTCCTAAAGAGCTTGAAACACCTAGTCAAAAGGGCCATTTGCTTGACAAAGTCGTAGCTAGTGGACTCATCTGATGAATGAGCTTTCAAGATAATGGCTTTTCCCTCTCTCTCCTTTCCTCTACTCCTTTTGGAGTCATCAAAATAATTTCTTAAGTTCATCTCTAAAGTCAACAAGGTGCCTATTGGCTCATCATAGCTATAGGTCTTTAGATCATGAGCCTCCTTGATTACCTCTTCTTGGCATTCCACTCTAAGGTAAGAGTGCGAAGGATCTTCTTTACAAGCTCTTTTCGGTGAACTCCTTGCCAAGATACTTCAATTCATTAACAATGTTAATGAAACTGGTATTCATCACCTAAATACCCTCACTAGAGCCCATTTGGAACATCTCATACACTCTCAACATGAGGTTGATCTTGGACTCCTTGACCTTGTCAGTCCCCTCGTAGGTAATCTCTAGCTTCTTCTAGATTTCCTATATTGTCTCGTAGATCGAGACCTTGTTAAATTTAGTAATATCTAGCACACAGTGTAAGTAGTTAATTGTTACATCATTCTCTTAGAGAAGCCTAAGATCAGTGTTATCATAATCCTCTTGATCTACTAGAACACGAACCCCGTTAATCACAACGGTGGTAACTTTGGGGCTAAGCTCAATTGAGAGTCATTCCTAGATGCTTTGTGATTAAATAAAATTCTTCATGTTGTTTTTCCAAAACGAGGAATGATTACCTTCAAATAGAGGTGGCTTGGTTACATACATTCCCTCCTTAAGGAGCAATATCTATCCTGAGCCGCAACTAAAGTTATTGTAAGCTATTTATTGATCTTTAACTCAAAGACGATTACTTTAAAAGGTGAGCACTTGCTCTAATTCCACTTATTGCTCCTTAAACAACTTCTTTACAATGGCAGGGTAGGGGTGAATGCAGTTATTGGTTACTTTTTAGTGTTATAGAAATATTTTACCCATGTTCAAGTTTTAGATGCGTGCTTAGTTAAGTGATGCTGAACGAGGTCTAAAAACTTATAAACTAGTCAGCTTTGCTGGCATAGTTTATCTTCAATCACATGCTGAGTTCTCAACTCAGCTTGGATTAGTTTTTCAAGAAAAATCTATTGAATAGAAAGAATGATGAATGAGATATAAACACGATAAAGGTGAGAGCTAAAGTTAGAACTTCAACACCTAGCTTTATCCTAGTTCAGCCTTGAGCTTACCTCCAGTCCCTGGATACCTTCTTTGAGCTTAAATCCACTAGTGTTCGTACCTTACTTAGGTAGAGTATCCTTTATAACGGGTAGACTCAATTATAGAAATTACCTTTCTTTCTAACTACCTCTTAGACTTAGTTTAGGTACCCTTCCTAAACTAACATTCAGATTTATAAAGAAATTGCAAACTGAATTCAACTTAAAAAATGTTTAATCCTTACAATGTTAAATCAAAATGATATTCCCTCTATTACAAACAAGTTTGAGATGATGATTGTTATGTGATTGCTTGGTTTGGCATTTCTTGAAGCTGGGAGTTAATGAATAGAGTTTCAGCTCTTTCAGAAATTTGAGGTGATTCACCAAGTTTGACTGTCTGCTTTAGTCTTTTATTTATACTTGAAGCTCTGCGAAGTAGCCATTGCAAACTTCTCATCCTGAAAGTTCTTCAATTTCTCTTCTTTTCAAATCATTCAAATGTTCACGTTGGAGATAAATTCAAAGATGTTTTGAGATAGAAATTTTGAACATTGAGGCACGATAAAATTCCATTGATAAAATCTCATTTGTCTTCAAGAAAATAGATCTATTAGAGAGACGTGCAAAATGCAATGTGGAATCTTGAGATTGGTTGATATTGCTGATGCTTGCAGAGACACGCGGAGACACAAAGGCATGATGCATGATAGAATATTCCTTTTGCCGTAGACTTTAGTGAGGAATCTCCAACATTCCGTACTGACACCTTTTTTCTTGTGAAGACCATTGGAAAGCTTCTTTAATTTCAACGCTTTTTAATATGAAAAGCATCTAAAGAATATTCCTTTTTTCATAGAAAGCGTTCGTAGCACAAGTGTCATTTACTTCTCTAAGTGTCAAACAAGTTAGCTTTTAATTAATAAAAGCTAACTCAGCACAGCTGAGTTGATATCTATTTAAACTATGTATTACTCAGCACTAACTTAGTGTTTCCTACTAGAAGCCATAACTTAATTAATTACTCTGCGAACTGAATTGTTTTTCCTTGAATAAACTCAAGTCAGCTTTATTAATTAAGAGTATACTTAGTACTCAATTAATTTCACTATCCTAGAAAGCTTGCTATTTCAAAAACATTTAAGTACTGTGAAGTACTATTAAGTTGGGTTCAATATATCATATTTGAAGCAATTGATGAAAAGCTTTGCAAGGAGTTCAGCAAGCAAATGAAGAGCGAGTTTGAAATGTCAATGATGAGAGAGCTTAACTTTTTCCATGGACTGTAGATCAAGAAAAGTGAAGATGAAATCTTCATTAGCCAAACTAAATATGCCAAAGAATTCCTAGTGAAATATGTTTGTAAGCATTAACAACACGATAGAAAAGATTGTTTTGACTCAAGGAATTGTGTTCACTCAAGTCATGTGGGGAATTACTGATAGAGATTTTGGCCCTGTGTTTAAAGTTGACTATGATGAATTCTTAAGAGCAAGAGGATGCACCAAGTGATCAAGAAACAAAATCTTAGCAACTTCCTACTCCTTGACGGGATAGTTATTTAGAAAGTTATGAAGAAGTTCTACACCAACCTCTACACAATCGAAGGATTTCCTTATATCTTGATGATTAACATTAATCAGACTTCCTACTTCATCTCAGCAAGGTTGATGGCCAGCATCTTACTCAGGCCTTTGAAAGACACTATTTTGAGAAGGAATAATGATGAAGAGGTTGTGGATATACCAGAAGATTTGGAACTTTTGGCTGACTATGGGTCGGGAAAAACTACACCAAGTTCTAGCGGTGCATTGGGACCATATGATGGAACTCAAGAAGTTAAATTTGCCGATGATAATCCAGCATTATTTCATCAAGATAACCCCAATGTTTTATTATGGTTATTTAATTAGTATGATAGTCAAAGATGAGAGGTTAGACATATCCAAGTACAAGAATGAAGGAGGAAATAAGCTCTTGCCGGTAAAGAGAACTTTTGATTTCTAGCACTTGAAGATATTGAAATTTTCTCAACTTCATTCTATGTATACTAAGGCCCAAAATATCAAGCTAAAGAAGATAAAAGTTGAACCATCTATTTTCCCTTTAGATGTTCTGAAGGAGAATGAAAATTTTAACGTAGATGACATAGAGGCATCCAGTGAAGGAACAATGGATGAACTTCCCTTAACAACTCAACTTCTTCAAACTACAACAACCCCCTACTAGTGAAGGTAGAAGCTCAAAGGAAGAGAGCTAGCCTAGAAAAAAAGGCAGCAACTGTGCTTACCCAAGTACTGCCAAAGAATAAATTGAAGTTTAAGACTTAGGCTTAAAGGGAAGCTGGGGGGCAAGGCAATATTAGAAGAGAAAGAAGTTGTAATAGCCAAACCTTCTCTACCTCCTCCTCCTCCAAGAATTATTAGCCGAAGCCCAGAGCATGATTGCGATTGAGGTAGAGCAAGGGCTAAGAGATCAAAAGAGGAAATTTAAGGAAGCCTTGGAAGAAGCTTCTCAGCAGGGAGTTAAGAAAGCCAAAGATGACAATAACACAATTAGTCTAGGCACTGCTGAGCAAGTGGAGAAGGTTGTTTCAAAGTTGAAAGGAGTCCAAAAGAAGAAAACTGCCTCTATTAGATGGAAAAGATCATCGCAAGTGATTAGTGATGAGCATGATGATGATGTAGAGATCATCAATAAGGAAGAATCTTCTCTTCTTGAGGAGAATATCTAAATCCCCATTCTCTCCTAGCAAAATAAGTTACTCGATACTCACACTCAGTTACTTGAGGCTAATCCATCATTAGATCAAATAGCCAACCCACGGGTATCTAAATTTTTTTCCCAACCTTCTTTTGTAAATCCTACTCCTATATCTGTTGTAAATCCTGAATCTACTTCTTCTCCTATACATTCTTTTATTGTAAATTCTTTATTTTTCTTAACATTACTTCTTCTCCCAGTCATTCTTAAGAAAAGACCAACCCTTCTTCACCACCTCCACAAATTCAAACCGATGTCATTCCCTCTCTTATAAAATCTATCCCTTCTCCTTCTTCACCTCCACTTGTACAAACCACTCAAATTCCACCATCCACTTCTTCTATACCTACATTTTCTTCATAGCCAACCTCAACCCCGTAATCACTTTGATTGGATAAGTCCCTCATACTGAGAACTACGCTCAGGAGGGAACAAAAAATGTTGGTGGTGCTAAGGTAAGTTTTATAATTGAGGAAGAAATACCATCTAGCAGCAAGCCAATCCAAGTGGATTCGATTGAGTCATACACCTTAGCTTAGAGTAGAGAGCTTGAGAGGGATAAATTTAGTACTCTTAAAACTGACGCTGAGTTGGATGGGGTAGTTAGTCAAGGGCTACTATCCCAAAATTTGACAAACTTGTCCGAGAAATAGAAGGTACAGATTCTTGAATTTAATGCACACTCCAACTCCCCTTTGATTCAATCTTCTATGAAGAATTTGATAAAGATTTAAGTGAGTTTGTTTGCCATTCAGAACTCATTACTAAGGAGAGTGCTAAGAGATTAGTTAACAAGATGGCATTGATCTTAACAAGGCTGATGGACTCTACAACTTAACTTAACATAGCGGTGTCATCTTCCATCTTTCAACTTAACTCAATACAGGAGATGTAGTAAATCACTATCAAAAGGCATTGATTACTTCCATGGGTAAGCTATTCCCTGAGCTAACTAAGTTAGTAGACCCCAACAATGGTCTTATGATACATAAGAAATTTATTTCCCTAGTAGAGAAAATCAATGAGCTTCAAGTTAAAGTTCATTGGTTGGTAGTATGACTCAAATGGCATAGATTATATAGCCAAAACTATTATTCTCATGAGATCGTTGAAATGAAAACTAAGTTGAAAATCACATTATTAGTAGCAGATTTCAGAGTTCTACTATAGCGCTTTCAACAATTGCATCCCAAAGAGTTGATCAAATTTCCCATCTCACAAGGTGTCATCATTTGCTGTTACAAGAACTCAACGAGCAAGAGGTTCCATCAGCACAAGGAAAAGAGTAGCTTGAGAACAAAATTTCACCAGCTATCATAAGAAAGGAGGAGAATTTTCAACATGCAATTGATGCCTTTATTGTATGTCTCAATCAACTTGTGACGGAGCAGATAACAAAGGGGGAGAAAGTAGTTGAAGATTCTAACACTGCTCACCACCAAAGATCAAATATCTATCTAATGTTGTAGCGTCCAAATACACTAGAGCAACAACATTCAAGAAACTCACCTAAAGGTAGAGGCTCATCTTCTTCTCAGAATATTATAGGGCGAAGAAAACCCAAACCACGTAGATATTTTTAGACTAAAAATCTCTTATAGTAGAACTTAATTGTAAAACTTAGTATAGGACACTATCGTGTACTTACTGAGTTTATTTAATGAAAATGTTACAAGTTTTTGTCCAAGTTAAGAGCTTTTTAACTTATTGTTATATTTGTGTTATTTTTTCATGTATAATGTTGTTGTAGGAATCAACCAAGACCAACTTGAAAGGAGAAGCTGAGTAAGACAATGTCTTAAGATAAAGAAATGTTCTCTAAGTACGGGGGAGATGATGTTGATAGAAGGAAATTCACTCAGCTTCGAGATTTTACTCAACATGGGGGAGTCTTACATCACTTATCAAGTATTCCAATATCCATAAATTATTTATTCAATTAATTTCTTATTCTACCTAGTTTTGTATTTGTTACAAAATGAGGGAGATTGTTGAACCCAAGTTAATAGTATTTCATAGTATTTAGAGTTTTGGAAATAACAAATTACTTAGGATACTGAAATTAATTAGGTGCTAAGTAGACTCTTAATTAGGCAAGTTTAACTTGAGTTTTTTTAAGAAAATAACTCAATTTTATTGAAACTTAATTAAGTTATAGCTTAGAGAAGGAAAAGTCGAGTGGTTGTGTACTTTATAGTTTATGCGTATAACTTAGTTGGAGCTGAGTAGCTTTTATTTTGAGAAAAGTTGAGTGACTTGAGACACTTACTTATATGATGACACTTATGCATTTAACTATTTCTATGAAGATAGAATATTCCCTTTAATGTTTAAGGCAAAAATCGCTAAAATCAAAGCAGATATTCATGTAGTCCTCACAACCAAAAGGTGTCACTATGGAATATTGGAGACACCCCATTATCGTCTAAGTAAGAAAAAGGTATTATCTAAGATGAACCATTTTTAGGGTCTCTGCACAATTCTACAATGTCAAGAAAGTAACCAACTACCATCTTCCAAGTTGCATCTCGTAGCACTTCTTTCAAGTAGATTTTCTTGAAGATATGAGTTATTACCGAATTACAAATTAACGGATTAGTCTCACACCACAACATTTGAAATCACTTTCTCTAAATGTCCTAAATCTATTTCAAATGGATGATTTGAAAGCTTTGGAGAGAAGAGATTTTGAAGAACAAGTCAAGATGAGAAGTTTGCCACGGCTACTTCCAGCCATCTTCATCTATAAATAGTGCCTGAAGCAGACATTACAACTTGGTGAATCACCTTCAATTTCCTAAGAGCTAAATCTTTTCCAAAGAAATCCGAGAGTTTAGAAATTCCATTCCGAGAATCCAAAAAGCATACACACAATTCTCAATCTATTTGTTTAGAGAGAAATTAGATAGGCTTGGAATATTACCTAAGCTATTACATTGTTTAGAAAGAAATCAGATAGGCTTAGAATCTTAGCTAAGCTTGGCTTAGAAATAAGTCCTTAAAATTTATCAATTATTTGAGTGAGTTAATTTGGGAAGGATGCCCAAATTGATTATTGAGAGGTAATTAGGAAGGAATGTACTTTCTTTAATCGTTACCCATTGTAAAGGCTTCTTTGCATATTAAAGGAAAGATAACACTAGTAGGTAAAGCTCGAAAAGGAATCCAGGGATTGGAGTTAGGCTAGGGGTCGAACTAAGATAAAATCTCAGGTGTATTCTATCCTTATATATCTTATATTGACTTAATATTGCTTGCACTCATACATCATCTCTCATTTTCTTATATCTACTTGAAACCATCCCAAGCTTATTAAGATTACTCAACACAACTTGAAGGTAAATTAATCTAGCTTAAGCTGAGTAGTTTACAGGTTTTAAAACAAAAAAGTGCACTTAGTTTCATTGACCCAGCATGCATCTAAAAATAACTTGGAAATCGATTGTTAAATATTAAAAAGTACAAGTTAGTCTGCATTCACCCCCTCTACAAGATTATTAAGGCTAAAGCGAACCAACATCTATCTATGAACTTAAGCAACCATCAAGGATTTGGAATATTAGGTTTGATGAGATAACCAAAGATATTGGTTTTGTGTTAAACACTATGAGAGTAGTGTATATAAGAAGGTTAGTAGGAGTGCGATCATTTTCCTTATATTATATGTTGGTTAATGAAGGCCGGTAATGAACATGTGAATAAGCATGACGGAATTTCAAAACTTAAAATTAACCCCAAAGGAACTCCTAACCACGAGATCATTAGCATAATCTTAATTGAAACGTTCTATATATAGATGTTATATGTTTATAAACTTATTTAAAGAAATCTAGCATCTAATTTTAGAGCATTACCAATTGATGTGTGCCTTCCTTTGGTGTGGTAGATCGATCCCTTAGAATAATTGGACACCAAATTCATTAATAAAACCCTCCAAAATAGGACAGCCTCTATGATAAGTCCACACAAACCCCACCGACCAAAACCTTACATGGAGGGAGAACTCGTCAGTTAACAAGTGGCTATTAGATCACTTGTAGACCAGTCAAAAATAACTATGAATGCTCTTTTCCAAAATAGGAATAAGCCTTCAAAAAGAATTCTCGCAAATGTTAGAGAAACTCATGGAGGATATCGAAAATTTCGCAGCAAAAAAGGAGTCAAGTTCAGAAGGAAGGCTAATCTGACGTACAAAATGAAGAGGAGGAGAACTCCTATTTATAGGAGTAGGGGAGCAAATAATGCTCCCCATTTAGCCATGCTAGTCGCATGTTCATTACCAGCCTTAAATGACCAACATATTGATGGTTAATTAAGGCTGTTATTGAACATGCGAACTTGCACGGTAAAATTTCAAAATTCAAGACTAACCCTAAAGGATTTTATAAGCGTTGCATGATTGACATAATCTAAATTGAAATGTTCCATAAATGCTTATAGGTGTATAAAATTTAATAAAAGAAATTGAGCATCTAAGATTAGAGCATTACCAATTATTCTGTGCCTTCCCTTTGGTGTGGCACTCCCTTAGAATAATTGGATAGCATTCCATAAGAATAAGCTTCCAAACCAGGATGACCTCTATGATTAGTCCACACGGACCCGAACAGACCAAAACCTCACATAGAGGAATATCTTGTTAGTTAACAAGAAGCTATTAAACCACTCGTAAACCAACCTGAAAATATAACTAAGAAGCATCTTTCCAAAATATGAATAAGCCTTCAAAAGAATTCTTGTGAAAAAGGAGAAACTCATGGAGGATCTTACAAAAACTCGTGAAAAAAAGAAGTTAAAACTCTGAAGGAAAGGCTTAGCTGAAGTACCAAATAAAGGGGGAGGAGGGTTTCTTTTATAAGGAGTAGGGGAGCAACATCCCCCCCTTTTTAGTAATGTGGGATGGGGGATTGCCCCATCCCACACGCATGTTATCCACCTGGAACCCCAGGCTCCAGGGGTTAACCCACTCGCACAACACCCATGGGCAGGTTATGCAAAGCCTGCAAGGGAAGTTGATGCGGGCTTCTTTTCCCTGCAAGCATTGCTTACAGGTCTTCCTGCAAGCCTTGCTTATAGCCTACTGGTGTGCCTATAACCAACCAGCATGTGCTGGCCTTGTCCTGTTGCATGTAGCAGCCCATGAGCATTTTCATGCTCGTAAGGCTCCCAAGAAGGCCTTACTCGTGAACAACCCATGTTCGCGGTGCCCACTCGCAATGTGAAAAATTTCCTTGCTCCCCCATGTGTAATTTTTCCTCAATTCTTCAATTAATTATTATTTGGTCTAACCAATTAATAATCAATCCAACGAGTTTTACTTTCCCTTACATTCTCGGCATAGACCCCATTTATATGTTCATTACTTATTCCAAAAAAGACCCAATGTGTGTGGCTTATAGGATCAAAAATTATTAAGCTGCTAGAGGTTAACCTAAACTTGGCTTCCTATTCAGGAACCTTTAGGCTTAATGTTATAGACAGATGTGGAACCCGACAACTCTATAAGATCAAATGGGCTTTTTAGAAAAGGTATATGATCCCTCGATACTCAAAATCTCACATTCTTGTGACCTGTTCTTATTCTATGATAGTAACTAGTACAATACACTCCTTCCATTAGATTAAGAACCATTAAGCTTGTTATGCTTGAATTGAGTGTTAGCTCATGTAATAACTGTAGCTATCATGAAATTAAAATTGTTAATGAAGAACACCACATGCCTTTATGTATCGAGATTAACTAGAAACCCGTTCCATCAATATTATACTATGATCAGAGGTTTATGAGTGTGTCACTTCAAATAGAGGCCTTAAAGTACAACTCCCATCATATGACTATATCAGGAGCAATGGATCTCATCTTAACTACTCAACTTACCAACGAATGATCATCACCATTATCATCCTAATCACCAGGGTATGAAAAAGTATGATCTAAAGTATAGCAACTCCAATATAAGGTAACTAGTATCTTAGATAGATCTAAGGATACTCGTATTGCTACTGTAATAAGACATGACACCAGCATATGGATATAGTTACTTCCAAATGTTTATCTTATAGAGGTCTCCAATATATTACCTGAATAGATTCATGTGTTAACTCAAGGTACCACCTTCAACTTGTGAGATTGGTTACCTGGATCAAACCTAAGTAAGCCTACACATGCTAGTTTTTCTGCTTCATTGATGTCCTATCTCAATGAAATTATGACTAGGGATATTTAGACTTTTCATTGTAACAAGTGTGTGCATTTCTCACACAACATAGCTCCCACTATGTCATCACACTTTAATGTTATGAAATAGTCATGGACTTTCTCTTATTATATCAATGTACATATACATATAAATAAACATAATAGCATATATATAATACCATTAAGATACATAATTTAGAAACAATCAACGATATGCAACAAAGATGCCTCATTATTGATAAACATTAATGTCAAACTGTTTGTACATTAGTGACTACGAAGGACATGTCACCCTAATTGCCTCTAGGGCATATATCATGTCCAACACATATAATACAAGGAAAATTGCCGCACTCCCCCTAACCTTCTTATATACATAGGGCTCATTAGCATTTCCCACAAAACTAATTTCTTGAATTGTTTCATCAAACCTAATATTCCAACTACTTAATGCTTGCTTATGTCTATAAATGGACCTTTTCAATTTACACACCTTTGAGCCATCCTAAGATATGAAACATTTGGGTTGTATCATGTATACATCCCTATGGAGGTTCCCATTAAGGAACGTAGTTTTCACATCTATCTGTCAGATCTCATAATCATAATGAGTAGTGGTGGCAAGGAGTATCATGATAGACTTTAACATGGATACTAGTGAAATGGTTTCATCATAGTCAATACCTTCTTTTTTACTATAACCCTTTACAACTAGCCTTTCTTTTCATCTACTTACATTACCATCCATGTTAATTTTTCTTCTTGAAAACCCACTTGCATCTTATGGGCTTAATCTCACTTTGAGCATCAACCAAGTTCCAGACTTGATTTTCGTACATGGAGTCCATCTCTGACTTCATGGTTTTAAACCATATATCATACACCGAGCCTTCTATTTCTTCTTTTTAAGTCTTAGGCTCATCTGTTAGACATGATGTATGCTGTAGAGGTAATTAAGGCGATATGTCTTAATTAGTTATAATGTACAAACGGTTTCAGATTATTATTAATAATAATTAAGGCATCTTTATTGCTTATCAGTATTTTCAATTTATTTATGTATCTCACTGGTATCATATATGTATAATATTATATATATAATATTATACACATTGATAAGACAAAGTTTATGACTACTTCATAGTGTAAAAGTGCGAGGACATAGTGGGAGCTATGTGGTGTGAGAACTGTACATACATGTTACTATGAATAGTCTAAATATGCCTAGTCATAGTATCAGTGAGATTGGACATTAATGGAACTAATAGACTAGCATGTGTAGGCTTACTCCTTAGATTAGATCCAAATAGTAGATCTCACGAGTTGAAGGTCGTACCTTGAGTTAACACATGAATTTATTCAAGTAATATATTGGAGACTACTATAAGATAGACACTCAGAAAGAACTATATCCATGTGTTGGTGTCATGTCTTATTGAAATTTCAATACAAGTATCCTCTGACCTGAGATACTGGTTTCCTTATATAGGAGTTATTATACTTTGGGTCATACTTATTCATACCCTTGTGATTAGGATGACACGGGTGATTATGGGTATAGTGATGATCATATGTTGGTAAGTTAGGTAGTCAAGATGGGATCCATCGCTCCTTATATAGTGATATAATAGGAGATGTACCATATGGCCCCTTGTTGAAGTGACACACTCATAAACCTCTGATTAGAGTATAAGATTGATAGAATGGATTTCTAATCAATCTTGATAAATAATGGATGAGTGATGTTCTTCGTGAGCAAGTCTAATACCAGGGTAGCTACGATTATTATATGAGCTGACACTTAATTCGATCTCAATAAACTGGATGGTACTTAACCTTATAGAAGGAGTGTATTGTATTGGTTACTACTACAGAACCAGATCAAGTCACAAAAACTTGACATTCCAAGTATCGAGGGATCATACATCTTTTCTAGAAAGCCCATTTGATCGTCTAGAGTTATCAGGTTCCATATCGGTTTAGAACACTGAGCCTAAAGGTTCCCGGACTAAGTAAAGAACCTATAGCGGCTCAATACTTTGGAATCTTATGAGGTCACGCACTTTGGGTCTTTATTGGACTAAGTAAAGAACTTATAGACTAGGTCTATGCCGAGAATATCTATTTGTAAAATTCATTAGAGAATTATTAATATGTTAGACCAAATTGATAATTAAAGTGAATAAGAGAAAATTGTGAAAAATTGCATGGATTTGAGCAAGGGAATTTTTCCTATTGCGAGGGGGCCCCAAACAAACATAGGATGTTCGAAGTGGGGCCAACGTGGCTGCCCCGCAAGCTGAAAAGGTCACGGGAAACTAGCAAGTAGGGTAAGCCCGCAAGCGCTACTATGCTGCAAGCTCTCTAGCATAGTGCTCGGGGTAAGCCCGCTAGGGCTTACCTTGTGATGGGATCCGTGGGTTAGCCCGCAAATCCAAGTGACTTACATGGCTAACCCGCTAAGTGGGATTAGAATATTCCCATCCCACCTTGTATTTGAGGGGGAGTCAAACACTCCCCCTTTTCCATATATATAGCCCTCCCCTCTCTCTTAATATTCCACACTTCAGCTCAGCCTTTCTCTATGAGTTTGACATCTCCTTCTTCGTTCATTATGTGAGATCCTTCACGATTTTCTCCAAAAAACATAGAATTCTTTTGAAGGCTCTTTCTAAAGAGAGACTTCTTGGTTTATATTTTCAGGTTGGTCTTCGAGTGGTCTAGCAGCTGCTATTTACTAACAGGTTCTTCCTCAATGTGGTTTTGGTCGGTGAAGATCCATGTGGATCAATCATAGAGGCTAACCTAGTTTAGAGGCTCGTGCTAACGAAGTTCTACCGAATTGCTATAAGGGAATGCAGCATCCAAATGAGAAAGAGAAGTACACATCAACTAGTAACGTCCTAAGCTTATATACTAGGATTCTTTTATAAGCTTTGTAAACCTATTAGCATTTAGGGAATGTTTTAACTTAGACTATATCAATCATGGCATGCATAGGAGATCCTTTAGGTTAATTTTAAGTTTTAAAATTTCGCATTGTTATGTTGCATGTTCAATAACTATCTTAATTAATCAACAAGTGGTATCAAAGCTTGCATAATGCTAAGTATAATTGATTATAATATGTTAAAGTGATATTTTCTATGAATTAATTAAAGTATGATATGCATGACTTAGGTTTTAATTCCTATTATTGAAAATGATGTGATAACTATATTAATGTTTTCCTCAAACTTAATCTAGGTGATTATAATATAAATTACCAAAGTTTTACCGCACGTGTAAATGCTTTAATAGAGGGGGCCCCGTACTTTACTCAATTAAAGAATGAAAGATTTAAATCTTAGTTATCCATGATACAACGAATCAAAGTATTCGTGGTTATTTTGGCAAGTATTGGACTTGGCTACTCATTCACTTTAAAGGGGTATCTCCTATCTAAAAATCTCCATCGGTATTAGATTTAAAAGTACCCAAGGGACTTTTATGACTTAGTTGATTTCTAGTATGGGAATTAGATTATGCATATAGATTTACAAATATGGTTTAAATTATTAAATTAAAACTTCTAGACATGGGTGCAATGACTTAAACATGGACATTATTTGTTTTGTATGCTATGTGGAGTCTTGCAATAATGGAATGATTATGGTATACCAATCTTGAGCATGTTCCCTTAGAGTTAATAATTCTAAATAGCCCAGAATTATTAGTTTCATAATAATATTCATCGTATAAGACCTACACTAGGGTGAGACCAGCGAGACCAATAAAATCCCCTTAACAATATTAAGGTGGTATATAGTCTTCCAGTCATAAGTCATGATATGAACCTTATAAATGGATGTAAGCAAATGTACAACATGCCTTCCCTTAACATGTGTTTGGTCATGAGGCTAGATGGGGCTAAAGCCTTAACCAAAATAGGTTAGTTATCCATATTATTGGACCTAATGCCAGATTTATGACACATTTGAGGAGTCGTACAATTAGGTACGCATGTCTCGAGAAAAAGAACTCAAATGGATTAGCAATTACATGAGATGCAAATAAATGAGTTCTAACCATGGTTATCTTGTTATGGCTTGACCTGCTATAGTGGGGGTCATTATGAGTGGCTATGGATGCTACCTACTAAGGAAAATTGGTTGAACCAAAATTTCTCGAATTTAAATAGAAGGGGCTATTTGAATATCGAGAAAATAGTAGGAATTATGTATTTAATTAAAGATCTTAAATTAAATGCATGTACGTATACTAATGTTTAAACAAATTCTAACTTATATCTATGTTGAACAATGAATCCAAAAATAAGTCCTCATATGATACTTTACAATAAATTGATAGGGATTAATTTTGATGATTGATTTAAAGCTCTTAGATTGGAGCTTGAGAAAAGCCATATGGATTATGTTTTAGATAATCCGGAACTAGTCAATCATGATGCTGAGGCTTCTATCCCAGAGAAAGAATAAGAATGCTTTCGTGGTGTAACTAGTGATACTCAAAACAATGAGTTTGAAGCTTAAGAAGCAGCATGAATATATGGACCTAAAATCCATTTTGATTCATCTCAGAGGACTTCATGAGGGAATGAAAGTTGAATGGAATGAAATATTGAGATTCGTCTATAACTATGGGAGAGATGATGAGATCTTGGCCAGTAAGCGATGCATAGAATACTTACAGTATTCAAGGAGATTGGCTCAGATAGGAATCTAGATGGATTCTAACCATGACATACAACTTATGATAAAAAGGTTGTCTAATAAATATTCACCCTATGTGAAAGATTATCTTATGTCAAGGAAGACTAGCAAGTTATCTGAGTTTATCAAGAAACTTAGAAGTTTTGAAGAAGGTGCGAGGGCTAGAGGAATAGGTCCCTTGGCAAGTAGAACTTGTGTCAAAGGTAAAAGTTTAAAACCCATCAGCAGGAAGATAAAAAATGTGGTTATTGAAAAGGAGAAGCCCAAAGGAGTGTGTTTTGTGTGCGGAAGGTCCAGACACTAGAAACGTGATTGCAAAGCTCTAATTTCTAAATAAGTGAAGAAGAAGCCAAGTGAGGCATCAACTTCAAATATGTTCATGATAGAGAGTTTCTCTACAGTTCTCCATAAGTCTACTTGGATATAAGATACTATTGTGGTTCTCATATTTGTACTTCTGTGTAGGGATTGCGGAATAGTAGGAGGCTTGCAAAGAGGTGAATGGGTCTAAGAGTTGGAAATGGAGCACAGGTTGCTACAACAGCTATAGGGACATATAACCTTCGTTTTCCTAGTGGCAGAGTTTTAGTTTTGAACAATTGCTATAATATTCTTGCTGTCACTAAGAATATTATTTCTGTTACGCTTTTAGAAATAGAGGGATTTGAAATTTTATTTTCTAATAATAAATGTCAAATTCGATGCAATAATTTTCTTTATGCTTGTGGAATATCTATTGATGGAATTTATATTCTAGATACTAAAACCAAAATTCTGAATATGAACATTATGAACAAATCGAGATTAGATAAAGAGAAATCCTCATACTTATGGCATTGTCGTCTAGGTCATATAAACAAGACCCGCTTAACCAAGATACACAAATGTGGAGACTTGGGCCCAAAGGAATTGGAAACCTATAGTGCGTGTGAACCTTATTTAAAGGGGAAGATGACTAAGAAACCTTTTAAAGGAAAGGGTCAGCGTGCCACTAGTACATCGTAAATAATACATTCTGATGTATGTGGTCCAATGAATGTTACGACACATGAGGGTTTCATCTACTTCATAACCTTTATCGACGATTACTCGCGATACGGTTATTTTTACCTTATGAGGCACAAGTCTGAGAGTCTTGAGAAATGTTAAGAGTTAAAAACCAAAGTAGAGAAACAGCTTGGGAAAAGTATCAAGACCCTTCGATCTGATCGAGGTGGTGAATACTTAAAATAAGAGTTTCAGGATTATCTACGGGATAATGGTATTTTATCCTAATGGGCACCTCCTTATACACCCTAACACAATAGAGTGTCAGAAAGGAGAAGTTAAACCTTACTCAATATGGTTCGGTCCATGATGAGCTAAGCAAAACTCAACAGATCCTTTTGGGGTAATGCACTTGAGAGCGCAGTTTATGTTCTAAATAGAGTGCCCTCTAAATCAGTTGATCAAACTCCATACGAATTATGGTATGGTAAGAAACCCACTCTTTCTCACCTGAGATTTTGGGGATGTCCTGCTTACGTAAAAAGGGCAAGTTCAAATAAGCTGGGTGCTAAGTCTGAAAGGTGTCTATTTACAGGTTACCCTAAGGAGACTATAGGGTACACCTTCTTTGATCCCAAGGAATAAAAAAATTCCTTTTTCCAAAAATACTCAATTCATGAAGGAGGAGTATATACTTGCGAAAGCTAGTGGGAGCAATCTTGAGTTAGGCACTCAAGAAGATCAAACAGACAATTAATTGATTATACCTATACCTGTTACACAAGATAGTGTAGGCATGGAATAGCCTACTATAACACCAACATAACGTAGGTAAGGCCAAGTTCCAATCGCTCCCGAGTGATCTGGGTTTCACATCACTAATGATAAACATCCCTTCCTTATAGAAGATGATGAGCCCAAGATTAATAAGGAAGTAATGGAAGGCTCGGAATCTGATAAATGGTTAATAACCATGAGGTTAGAGATTAACTCGATGTAAGAAAATCATGTCTGGAGCTTGATTGATGCTCCAAGTGGGATTAAGCCCATAGGATGCAAGTGAGTTTTCAAGAAGAAAACTTACTTAGGTGATAATATAGTTACTTATTAGGCAAGACTGGTTGTAAAAGGTTATAGTAAAAAAGAAGGCATTGACTATGATGAAACCTTTTCACCAGTGGCCATGCTGAAGTCTATCAGTATACTCCATGCCATTACCGCTCATTACAATTATGAGAATTGGCAGATGGATATGAAAACAACATTCCTTAATTGGAATCTGCATAGAGATGTGTATATGGCACAACCTGAGGGTTTTACATCCAAGTATGGCTCAAAAGTATGCAAGTTGAAGAAGTCCATTTATGGACTTAAGCAAGCATCGATGAGTTGGAATATTAGGTTTGACAAGACAATCCGAGAGATTGGTTTTGTGTCAAACGCTAATGAGCCCTGTGTATATAAGAAGGCTAGTGGGAGTGCGGTCGTTTTCCTTGTATTATATGTCGATGACATATTACTAATAGGAATTGATATTCCTTTTCTTCAAATAGTTAAATCATGGTTGTCAAAGAAGTTCTCCACGAAAGACATTAGAGAAGAATCTTTTATACTTAGTATAAAAATCTACTGAGATAGATCCAGAATGCTGCTAGGTCTTTTGCAATGTACATACATAGACAAGGTTTTGGCTAAATTTTACCTTGAGCAGTCAAGAAAGGGTTATCTCCCAATGTCTCAGGGGATTAACTTTTCTAAATCTGAGTATCCGAGAGCACAAGAAGAGAGATTATGCATGAATGGAATACCCTATGCCTCAGTAATATTATCCATCATGTATGTTGTGGTATGCACTCGGCCTGATATCTCACATGTGTTGAGTGTCATAAGAAGATTTCAATCTAACCCAGCTGAGAAGCACTGGATGGACATTAAAACTATCCTTAAGTACTTACGTAGGACTAAGGATATGTTTTTAGCATATGGAGAAGATGGTCTCTCTTTGGAGGGATACACCGATGCAAGTTTTCAATCTGACAGGGACAATTATAAGTCTTAGTTAGGGTATGTGTTTATGTTAAATAAAGGGATGGTTGTTTGGAAGAGTTTCAAACATGATATGACTGTCGATTCAATAATAGAATCTGAGTATATAGCTTCCTCAGAAGAGGCTAAGAAAGCTGTCTGGCTTAAGGGATTTATTGGTGATCTCATTGTGTTGTCCAACATTGTAAATTCGATAGTGATCTATTGCAATAACAATGAGGCTATTGCTCAAGCAAAGGAATCATGGTCTCGTAAAAGAAACGGACATGTACTTAGAAAGAACCATGTCATTCAAGAGATAGTAGCTAGGAAAGATATAAACTTAGAATACATCCCAATGGATCAGAATCTAGTGGATGGGCTAACTAAGCCATTGACTCAAGTTAACCATGACCATCATGTTAACGAGTATGGAATGAAGAACATGGGTAATTGGCTCTAGTGCAAGTGTGAGATTGTTAGATATGATGTATTCCCTAGAGGCTATAAGGGTGACATTAGTTATAATGTACAAACGATTTCAAATTATTATTAATAATATTTAAGACATCTTTGTTGCTTATTAGTGTTTTCAGTTTATTTATGTATCTCACTAGTTTTATATATGTATAATATTATATATATATATATATATGTGTGTGTGTGTGTGTGTGTGTGTTCATTTATAAAACAAAGTTTTGACTACTTCATAGCGAAAAGTGTGAGGATATAGTAGGAATTATGTGGTGTGAGAACTGCACATACGTGTTGCTATGAATAGTCTAAATATCCCTAGTCATAGTTTCATTGAGACTGGACATCAATGGATCGGACAAAATAGCATGTGTAGGCTTACTCCTTGGATTAGATCTAAGTAGCCAATCTCATGAGCTAAAGGTAGTACCTTGAGTTAACACATGAATGTATTCGGTTAATACATTGGAGACCACTGTAAGACAAACACTCAAAAATAACTATATCCATGTGTTGGTGTCATGTCTTATTGTAGTAGCAGTACAAGTATCCTCAGACTTAAGATACTGGTTACCTTATATAGGATTTGCTATATTATGGGTCATACTTATTCATATCTAGGCGATTGGGATGACATGGGTGATTACGGGTATAGTGGTCATCATACGTTGGTAAGTCAAGTAGTCAAGATGGGATCCATCGCTCCTGATATAGTGATATAATGGGAGATGTACCTTAGGGCCCCTTGTTAAAGTGAAACACTCATAAATCACTGATCAGAGTATAAGATTGATAGAATGGGTTTCTAATCAATCTTAATACATAATGGCTGAGTGGTGTTCTTCGTGAAAAAGTCTAATTCCAGGATAGCTATGGCTATTACATGAGCCGACACTTAATCTGAGCTCAATAAAGTGGGTGGTACATGACTTGATGGAATGAGTGTATTGTATTGGTTACTACTAAAAAATAGGATCAAGTCACAAGCACGTGACATTCCAAGAATCGTGGGATCAAATGGCTTTGCTAGAAAGCCCATTTGATCATCTAGAGCTATCATGTTCCATATCTATCTGGAACAATAAGCCTGAAGGTTCCTAGACGGGAAGACAAATTTATGTTAACCTCTAGCGGCTCAACACTTTGGGATCCTTTGATTACACACACTTTGGGCCCTTATTGGACTAAGTAAAGAACCTATAGACTAGGTCTATGCTGAAAATATCTGTTTGATGAATTCATTGGAAGAATTATTATTTGGTTAGATCAAATTAATAAATAGAGGGAATAAAGAGAAAATAGGGAAAACTTGCATGGAGCGAAGCAAGGGAATTTTTACTATTACGAGGGGGCCCCAAACGAACACAAGATGTTTGGAGTGGGGCCTACGCAGCTGCCTCGCAAGTTGAAAAGTTTACGGGTCGCTAGCCCTTAGGTAAGCCCGCGCACGCTACCAGGCTACAATCCCGCTAGTGCAGTTTATGGAGAAAGCCCGCAAGCCATGCTTGCGGCACAAGGCAAGCCCACTAGGGCTCGCCTTCTAATGGGATCCACGGGTTAGCCAGCTAGTCCAAGTGACCCACGCGGCTAACTCGCTAAGTGGGATGGGAATATTCCCATCCCACTTTGGGTTTGAGGGGGAGTCAAACACTCCCCCTTTTCCTTATATATAGACCTCCCCTCTCTCATTATTCTACACTTTAGCTCAGCCTTTCTCTTGAGTTCGACATTTCCTTCTTCGTTTGTTATGCAAGATCCTTCATGAGTTTCTCCAAATAACAAAGAATTCTTTTGAAGGCTCTTTCTAAGTTGAGCCTTCTCTATTTATATTTTCGGGTTGGTCTTTGAGTGGTCTAGCAAGTGCTGTTTACTAAAGAGTTCTTCCTCAATGAGGTTTTGGTCAGTGAAGATCGGTGTGGATCAATAATAGAGGCTATCCTAGTTTGGAGGCTTGTGCTAATGAAATTCTACCGAATTTCTCTAAGGGAACGCCGCATCCAAATGAGAAGGAGAAGCACGTGTCAATTGGTAATGTCCTAAACTTAGATGCTAAGTTTCTTTTATAAGCTTTATATACCTATTAGCATCTACAAAATGTTTTAACTTAGATTTATCAATCATAGCATGCATATGTAATCCTTTTGGTTAATTTTAAGTTTTTAAATTCCACCTTACTATGTTTTATGTTCAATAACTGTCTTAATTAACCAGCATTGTCATCTTCCATAAGAAAGATGTGATTATCATCAGTGACGAAATAGTCAAATCTTACAGGAATGATTAGAGCCCGACCTAACCTACACAATGTCAATGTTATAATAGGTAGTTTCATGCTTACACTTTCCTATGAAATTGTAGGATCAATCAGTTGATTGTCTATTTGATCTCCTTGAGTAACCATCTCAAGACTACTCCCACTAGCTTTCACAAATACGTGTTCCTTCTCGAGGAATTGAGCATTCCTAGAAATAAGTAGTTTTTGTTCCTTAGATTGTAGAAGGTATAACCCATAGTCTCCTTAGGGTAACTACAAATAACCATCTATCATAATTAGCACCAAGCTTATCTGAACTTATCTTTTTAAAATAAGCATGACATCCCTAAACTCTCATGTGAGAAAGAGATGGTTTCTTACCATACTACATTTCATATGGGGTTTGATCAACTGATTTTTAGGGTACTTTATTTTGAATATAAACTACGCTCTCAAGTGCATAACCCCAAAAGGATTTGTTGAGTTCTTCTTGGCTAATCATGGACCAAACCATATCGAGTAGTGTTCAATTTATCCTTTTTAACACTCCATTGTGTTAGGGTGTATAAGGAGGTGTTCATTAGGATAAAATACCATTATCCCTTACATAATCTTAAAACTCATGGCTTAACCATTCACTACCTCGATGAGATCAAAGGGTCTTGATACTTTTTCCAAGCTATTTCTCTACTTTAGTTGAACTTGAAAATTCACTTTGAACAACTTTCAAAACAAAATAAGTAAATAATTGAATTGGGTTTGGTATTCTTTGAGTTTCTCAAAGATCTCAGACTTTTACCTCATATGGTACAAAGAAAAATACTGTGAGTAGTCATTAATAAAGGTTATGAAGTAGATAAACCTTCATGTGTCTTAACATTCATTAGACTACATACATCTAAGTGTATTATTTCCAAAGTTGTTGAACACTAACCCTTCCCTTTAAAAGGTTTCTTTGCCATCTTTCCTTTTAAACAAGGTTTGCATGCCCCATAGGACTCCCATTCCATTGGGCCTAAGTCACCACATTTGTGTAACTTAGTTAAGCGAGTCTCAATTAGTCACCACATGAGTATGAAGATTTCTCATTATCTAACTTTGATTTCTTAGTAATATTCATATTACGAATTTAAGTTTTAGTATCTAGAACATAAACGCCATTCACACACATTCCTCAAGCATAAAGAATATTATCACTCTAAATTTGACATATATTACGAGTAATTAAAATTTCAAATCCTTCCATTTCTAAACACGCAACAGAAATAATATTCTTAGTAATGCTAAGAATGTAATAACAATTATTCAAAACTAAAACAAGGCCACTAGGAAAATGAAAGCTATATGTCCCTATAGCTATTGCAACAACCCATGCTTCATTTCCCTCTTTGCAAGCCTCTTATTATTCTGCAACCCCTACATAGATGTACAGATATGAGTACCACAACCAATATCAAATACCCATGTAGACTCATAAGAAACTATAGAGAACTAATATGAACATACCTTTAGAACTTTGAGCCATAACTCTCATCATTATCCGATGAGCTTGTTCCAAGAGAAACATTTTCCCTTTTCAACTCTAGTCACTTCATGAGCTTTCTCTAAACTTTTAAACCTTCAAGTTTCTTTAACTTAAGGTCTTCAACTTAAGTTTATTTCTAAACTCAATCTCAAATATCTCGAGAAGTTCATAAGTTGAGTTAAAGTATTATCAGGAGAATATCCCCTAACTATCTCCTTGAAAGAACAAAATTTATCGGGTAATGCCCTCAATACCATTTCTCTCAAGGATTTCTCAATGTTCGCGATACCTAGCTCCCTTAATTGCTTAGAGTTATCATATATGTATATGACCAACTCCACTGCTAAGGTGTTTCCTTGCAACTTACTATGGAGTAGTCTAATTTCTAAACTTTCCACTTGGGTTCGATGATTAACCATGGGTTCTAAATCCAGACCTTTGAACACATGTTTGTTCTTTGAGAGCATATTGTCCAACATGAGCTTTATGACAAACTCACAGTTTCCCTTATTCTTCTCATAGTAATTCATCTCACATGGCATTCTTGTCGGGATGTTTGGGACTTGGATCATATATAACATAATCCAGATAATAGTTTCGAAGAACTCTTTTGACAATATTAAACCACTAGTTCAAGCTGTTAAAAAAATTATTTATATTGTTAAGAGGACCAATATCAATATGAGTTTCTTCATTAGCGAACATATTCAACCTAGATAATAGATAGAAAATGTTCAAACATTAGTAAATGTACATGTGTTTAATATAAGGTCTTTAATTAAACACATATTTCCTACTATTTTATCAACATTCAGATAGCCCCTTCTATTGAATTTGGGAAACATTGTAGAACCATTTTTCCTTAGTAGGTAGCATCCATAACTCATCAAATATGAGCCCCAGTATAGTAGCTCAAGCCATAATAGACAACATGGTTAGAGCTCGTCCATTTGCATTCCATGCAATTTCTAGTCCATTTGAGTTATCTTTCTTGAGATGTGTATACCCAATTTTTACAACTCCTCAAATACATCTCCAATTCAGAATTAGCTCCAATGATATGGACAACTAACCCATTTTGTTTAAGGCTTTAACCCTACCTAGTCTAATGGTGAAACACATGTTAAGGGACAGCATGTTGTACATGTTCTTACATCCGTTAACAAGGTTTATATCATGACTTACGATAGGAATACTTTTACTGCCTTAATATTATTATGGGGATTTCATTGGTGCACCTTGTCTCGCTCTAGTCTAGGACTTAATAATGGATATGATTATGATGATAATAATAATGATAATAATAATGATAATAATTTTGGGCTATTTGGAATTATTAATCCAAGGTATCATGCTCAAGATAGGTACATCATAATCATTCAATTATGCCAAGACTCCACATAGCATGCAAAACAAACAAGGTCCATGTTTAAGTTCTTGCACCTATATCTATAAGTTTTAATTATACAACTTAAAATACAACTATAAAACCATATGCTGAATTGATTCCCATACTAGAAATTGACTAAGTCATAAAATTTTCTTTAGTACGCTGGAACCTAATACCGATGGAGATTTCCAGGTAGGAGATGCCCCCTTAAAGTAAACGAGCATCCAAGTCTAATCATTTCCAAAATAACCACAAGCACTTAGATTTTTTATACCATAGACAACTATTATTTAGAGATTTCGTTTCATTAATTGAGTGAAGTACTGGACGAACCTCAATTTAAAGCATTTACACATGTAGTAAAACATTGTTAACTATATGATAATCACCTACACTAAGTTTGAGCAAAACCTTAATCTAGTTATCACATCATTTTCTAAACAAGAATTGAAGCCTAAGTTATGCACATTATACTTTAATCAATTCATAGAAAATCATATTTCAATATATTATTATCAATCATGCATAGCATAAGGCAGGTTATAATATAACTGTTGGTTAATTAGGTAGGTTATGAACATGTGAACTAACATGGTAGAATTTCAAAACGTATAATTAACACAAAAGGAACTCTTAAGCATGGCTTGATTAATATAATCTTAATTGAAATGTTCCATAGATGTTATAGGTTAATAAAACTTATTAAAAGAAACCTAACACATATGTTTATAACATTACCAGTTGATTTGTGTCTTCCTTTTGTGTGGTACAGCGATCCCTCAGAACAATTAGCTATCATTCCGTTAGCACAAGCCTCTAAAACAGGAAAACCTCTATTACATGTCCACACGAACTCCACTGACCAAAACATCATTTTGAGGGAGAACTCGTTGATTAACAAGCGGTTACTAGACCACTCGTGGACTAGCCCGAAAATAACTACGAAGTAGCTTTTCGCAAAAAGGAATAAGCCTTCAAAAAGAATTCTCACAAATGATATAAAAACTCGAGGAGGATCTCATAAAATTTGTAAGAGAAAAAGAGTCAAGGTCAGTAGAAAGGGTGCACTGAAGTATGGAATGAAGAGGAGGACTCCTATTTATAGGTGTAGGGGAGGAAATAATGCTCCCCATTTAGCAATGTGTGATGGGTGATCACCAGCGGAGCTCCATGCTTCGTGGGTCCTACCCACATTTACACAGCCCGCTTCAATGGGCTACGTGTGCCACTCAAGGTAAGCTTGTTTGATTACCTTGCACCACATAAGATCATTTTGTGGTGTGCTGGTGGCTCTACACTATAGGCCTACAGAACGCTGCCTAACACTTTTGGGCCTATAACCCACCAGAATGCGCTAGCAGATGACTACGACCCGTAAGCATATATCCAATGCTCGTGAGGTTACCATGTAGATCCTTACTCACGAACAATCCATGTTTATGGGGCCCACTCACAATGGGAAAATTCCCTTTCTCCGAACGTTGAATTTTTTCCTCTTCTATTATATATTTGGTCCGACCAATTAATGGTCTATCTAAAATGAACTTGACTCTACCTTTTATTCTCGGTATGGACCCCGTCTATAAGCTCTTTATTTTGTCCCATGAAGGCTCAATGTGTGTGACCTCATAGGAACTTGAAGTATAGAGTCAGTAGAGGTTAACCTATATTTTTCTTCCCATCCAGGAACCTTTAAGCTTAGTAATCTAGACTGATATGGAACCTGATAACTCTAGACAATCAAATGGGCTTTCTAGAAATGGTGTATAATTCCCTGATACTCAGAAAGTCACATGCTTGTTACTTGATCTAGTTCTGCAAAGTAACAAGTACAATAAACTCCTTCCATCATGTTAAAAATCATCCATTTTATTGAGCTCAGATAAAGTGTTAGCTCATGTAATAGCTGTAGCCATCTCGAAATTAGACTTGTTCGTGAAGAACACCACTCGCTTTTATGTATTAAAATTGAATAGAACCTATCCATCAATCTCATACTCGTATCAAAGGTCTATGAGGGTGTCACTTTAACAACTAGCCTTAAGGCACAACTCCAATTATATCACTATATTAGAAGTCATTTTATATTTATGTTATTTTATGTAAGTGTTGCATTAGTCAACCTTGCTAAGTATTCTTACTTAGCACAATATGCCAAACTAAGATTTAGCTAAGTTTGTGCGTTTGCTAGACTTTTACTCTACTCTCATTTCATCATTTGAACTAAACACAACAAGCTTAGTAAAGAAATTTTAAAAGAACTAAAAAGAATCCTAAAAACAAGTTTAGGACATTCACCCCCTTTGTTTGAGTGTGTTAAGCCAATCAGGACCAATAAGATGGATTTTAGATAATTTTGAATCATTAAAATTAAATTCTAAATTAAATAAAATATATGTTGATTTAATTAAACAATTTGCTTTAAATTATTGACACCAAATAAATTTAAAATGCCTGTTAATTTCAAAACAATATCAAGTTCAATAAAAAAACGAGTACACATTTTTAGCTTTGGGAAAATTGGCTTCTTAGAGTTTCTTTCTCATTATTCGTAGATACAGCTAGCAGTGATCCCGAATCGAGAGGATTTCATGCACGTGATATTGGAGAGCTTCTACTTGCAAGCTTTTATGGCATCTGTCTCTTAAATGAAACTTATCCGGGTAGTATTTATTTTATATAGTATATTGTTTTGAAACCCTATCGATGGTTCTTAAGACAATCCTATTCGAATTCAAGAAAATTTTGATCGATAATTCCACCTTCACGGTTATTTGTTCGATGATAATTCCCTTTAATTGCCAGTCATCTCATAAAATCCTTTAATCATCAATATGATGAAAAAGAGGCATGGTGATTGTCACCCTCATAAGTAGTTCATTGTATTTCTTGATCTAGAATAAAATGATAAAATAAGTTAACAACTTATTGGACATCCTTATCCCTTTTATTCATCAAGTGGCCAGTGATTCATTTTAATTTAACAAACTGAATGGCAATTCAATAACTTCAACACTATTTTAATGTGGTCATTAAATATATTCCAATGTGGTCATGAAATATATCGAGCATACCCGTACTTGTAATCCAATATTTAAGGATCCATCAATAATATACTAAAACATACCAAATTTCACATAAGTAACAAGTCTGATGACAATTGAGACCTACTCACCAATTTGTCTATGT
>CATIWQ010097965.1:0-28299 GCA_949673415.1 Euphorbia schlechtendalii | reverse complement strand
AAATTGAAATAGAAAAAGAACAAATCCTTATATTGATAATTAAATAAAAAAGCTAAAGATAAGGATAAGTAACTAATGGCATGATTTGAGCAGAGCATATTTCAAAGTGCAATTAGAGAGCCGCCTTTGCTTTGGCGGTATCCATAGCATATGAACCATGGAGTTAGGGAACAGCAAAATTCAGTTCGGTTTTGAACTGAAAATCCAAAATCCAAAAAAGTGAGAATTGAAAACCGAACTGAATCGAAAAATTTCGGTTCGGTTCGGTTCGAAACATGGTTAAACCGAAAATGAGAAAAAATTGTTAAAAAATTCTACTTTTCGAAAGGTCTAAACTGATGCAGCGGTCTATGAAAAACTTCGAAACGATAAATTAATAATCAAATTATGAATAAATTGCAACTTCAACGACCGAAAAGCGACTGAGTTCACACTGTAGTGACTTTGGATCGTTGACCCGTAAACACATAAAAACTAACAGTAACAAAATTTGGCAAAATCCATATTCAATACCCATAATCACAATTCAACTAATAAATAATAGTGATGCGATTGTTAAAATCAAATTGAAAAATTAATTAAGAACAAAAATTAAAATTAACATTGTTTTTCTCTTATAAATAAGGTAGGAAAACTCCTGTTAAAAGCCCGGAATTAAAAGGTAAGCACAGAAACTTTTAAAAAATTGCAATTAGGTCCCTAAAATTGAAAAATCGCAAAATTGAAGGCCTAAACGATGTTTTTTGGCCGAAAAGTGATGAAGTTCACAGCATACCTGTGAGTTTGGATCATTGGCCCGTTTCCGATGAGAAAACATATAAAAAACGCCAAAATATAACAACCCCTAAATCTCAAAAAACGCCTACAATATGCATAAAACCGAAAATGCATAGAACAATGGCCAAAATTGATGAATCAAAAATGAAAATATGGATTTTCGGTTCGGTTCTATGAATTTTCGATTTTTTTATCCAAAAACCGAAAACCGAACCGAACCGAAAATATGAAAAATGCATGAACCGAAAACCGAACCGAATGAATTCGGTTCGGTTTCAATTCAAGTCAGTTCAATTCGGTTCGGTTTTAAAATATTTTGCTCTGACCTTTAGACAACTTATTATAAAATCTTCAAAGCTTAATTTTCTATTCGCTGAATTCATTTATGCGTAATGGATTTTTTCTGTTCCAGATTTTTGCAGGTGTTGCCGTTTTGTGCCGTTGGTCTTAAAATTCAAAATATAGTGGACCCCAACCTGAAGCACCATTCAAATTTCTTAGACAATAGAAACCAAATGTTTTCCACTAATAACAACATTAATCAGCATTTCGTTTGATTTAAACTTTAAATTTTACTATCTAGTTTCTATTTTATTCAATGGTACTCTAAAATATCATTATAGTATTATTCAATTCTTGCAAGCTGTCTAAAATTCTGTGCATTTTAGTTTTTATTTTTTTCAAAGTAATTGTTATTTTGCTATTGTGACTTTGTGAGTAAAAAAAAACCACAAATATTTAACAATTTATCATCTTAACTATTCATTTTTGTTCATGTCTGTATTCATCATGTAGTTTATCACGATGCAAGACACATAAGGGAATCTTTAAAATTGTTTTTTGCTATTTCAAAAAGCCATATGCCTCTTTTCAAAATAAATTAGCGGAAAATAGATTTACAAAACTCTAAATTTGGCTTATATAAAGACAAAGTAATAACATGAAATTAGTTAATTCATGAGTCAATGCATATCAGCTAAACTACAACAAATGAATGAGATAAATTAATATTTTTATGTTTTTTTGCAAATTTTTTTTGGTAGAAAAGCTAAGAAAACAAACAGCTACACGAGACCAAGTCTCGGGAGTAGGGATGCAATGAGCCGGATCTGAATCTGATCTGGACCCATATTTTTATCATTTCAAGGCTGGCACAAGGTAGATGATGCTTGTATCAGCCTTGAAATGATGGAAATAAGGGTCCTGATCAGATCCAGATCCGGCCCATTGCCATCCCTACTCAGGAGCAAGACTCCTGTAATATCTTGGTGAATAATATCCCGGACCCTTGGAGTGGGTTCTTCAAGACTAACGTAGCCGAGTGGGAGAGTCGCTCCATAAGAGACTAAGGCGTTTGTACATCTATTAGCTTCCCGGTAGACATGATTGACTTCTACCCTCCAATCTCTACAAAGAAGTCTTTTGATCTTGAGAATGAGCTAAAATTCACGTTGAATCACAAGTGAACCTTGTCAAAGCAGGAGATCTAATAGTCCATCATGAATATGAACTTGTTGATTAAGATAAGGTTTGTGATTCATCTTAACCTGCTATTTTGGATGAAACACATAAACAAATCCGTGATGAAGGCATGAGTGACAAGGGGGACTAGTGTTGAAGAAATACAATTTCTTATTCAAAAATTAATTTTTTAATCAGGAATTTCTTTAAGATATTGGATGTGACAAGCACGATGAGTGTGTCGAATGTAATGACATAAAGATTTCAACAATAATTCTCGACTTACAAGTTCAGTCAAATACTTACCTACTCGTAACTCCTAAATGCAAGTTTCAATATATGTATTTCTTCGTTTTGTTGGAGATAGAGTGTTTTAAATATTGATTTTGTCTAATAATTTTACTTTTGTGGCATCTTCGAAGTGTTAATTCCTACAATGACAAAAATTAGGCAAATAATTTGAACTTGGGAAAAAAAATCAATGATGTGAAAAGGGATGAAACAATGGCAATTTATAATAGTTGCTTGGTCTAGATGGTTTAATTTTAACATTGTTATTGTCTATTTTGTGTGGAAACATGAAACTCATTATATCTCATGCTTAAACCATGAATCTGAGTAATGACGTATCAGAACTTTATTTTCATGGGATTCAAAATTTATTTCTCTGAAAATTTTAATTTTACACATGAAAATATATATACAAACCATGCATAGAATTAAATAACAACAAAAAATACTTATAAAAACAACAAAATTCATAAATTAAAATTTAATGTAAAATACTACTTTTATCGGTCCATTTTACTTATATAGGAGCTCATTTTCTATTTAATTTTTAAAATAAAGGGTCTGTCCATTAAATTATTTTGATGGAGTCCAAAAATATTTTGAACATAGAACCTTTTTATCAAATAACGTGAAGTCCATGAACGGACCCAATGAACCCCACATATTTGAAAGGTGGAACCGCCAATGTTATCTTAGACTATGTTTGAAAAATAAAACTTCATTTGGAGTTCCGAAATTAAGATAATTGTTAAATATAAAATTTATTTATATTGTTTTACTTGGATAATTGTTAGTTTTTGTATATTTAACATTTTTGTTAAGTAGTTTAGCATATTTAAAGTCAAATTAATTGGCCGACAATGGTTGCAAAGATATTATTTAATTTTGTTTTGATTAATAATCTTTCAAGAGAATATTGGTTTTAGAATCCTAATTATGTTATATACTAGCTGTCATTTTATTCAACATTCTATCTTTTCTTATTTATTATTTTCAAGTATTGATGCAAAATTTAATATTTTTCCTAAGTTACCCTTGTATTAATTAAAAAAGAGATTAAGTGTAAATGAAGTTATAAGGTAATAATTAAAAAGAAAGATAATTTTATAATAAAGTAAGAAAAATAAATCAATCATTTTAACAGTGCAATAATTATTTTATTGATTTTGATAAAAATCTAAAAATAACAACCTTTCAATACTATAGATAGTTGAAGAATTGAAATTGACATCTTGTGAGATTGATGGATTTCGGTCGGTTATTCTTTCAATAAGTATCCGCATATCAATTTCAATATGAAAATAATTACAGATAATTTTTTATCATAGGTACTTTGTTGTAATTTGGAGTATTTCAGATCAGTAGACTAATTTTTGGTATAATGTATATATAAATTTTCAATAATTTTCCGTTAAGACTTATGTCTGATGTGAGATTGGGAAATATTTGCAAAAATTCACTAGAAAAAAAGGAAAAATATTAGTATTGGACAACAAAAACCTTTCGAGATGGCAAATAAAGCCCGGCCCTTTGACCCATATTGTATGCAGCTGTGGTCTACGGTCATATTTTGTCTATTCATTTCAAATCTCTTCATTACTCCATTTCCTCCATAG
The DNA here is from genome assembly GCA_949673415.1 of Euphorbia schlechtendalii. Classification (NCBI taxonomy): domain Eukaryota; kingdom Viridiplantae; phylum Streptophyta; class Magnoliopsida; order Malpighiales; family Euphorbiaceae; genus Euphorbia; species Euphorbia schlechtendalii. Next base: position 24,154 of record CATIWQ010097965.1, on the reverse strand, counting down.
TTCCTCTTCCCCTTCTTCATTACTTCAATTTCAAGCTCCCTCTATTCAAGTCGCTGTCTTTCCTCCTCCGCCCGTCGGTGATCCTGCGTCTTGCTCAGATCCAGGCCATCTGATTCTCAGCTCTGCGTTTTCCGGCTCCGATCTTTGTTTCTGTGTAATTTTTTTTAAAGACATGGATAATTTGATTTCTCTGGTTAATAAAATTCAGAGAGCTTGTACTGCTCTTGGTGATCATGGTGAAGCTAGCGCGTTACCCACTCTTTGGGATTCGTTGCCTGCTATTGCCGTCGTCGGTGGTCAGGTCAGCCCCAGATCTCTTTCTCTTGGTTTCCGTTTGTTCCAATTTGTGTTTGATTTCGATTGAAGTATTTCTTTCAGTTGGAAGTTGCTTTCATATATATAGATATTTTCTCGTGGAGCTTCGTCGGTGGCTCAGGTTACGTTTTGTTATTAGGTTTTAGTTAGCAAATGAGGTTTTTATATAGAAGTTTCACGACTTAGTTCGAGTTTAAGTATCTTTAATTTGATAAGAGCATTTATGTAATTGTGAAATTGATTGATGTACGTTATTTGCAAGAGAAGAGATGATGAGTAATCATGCCATTTTCTTTGAACTTCCTTGTTATGAAATTCCAATGGCTATTACTTAATTAATGATGAACAATATGGCTGAAATATTTTTCTCCACGGTTTATATTTTTTTGACATTATTGTTAAGTTACTGTTGTGATTGAGTATTTTATATAATATTACAGAGTTCAGGAAAGTCTTCCGTGTTGGAGAGCATAGTCGGGAAGGACTTTTTACCTCGTGGATCAGGTGATGGGATAGTAACTGATGCTCTGGACAGGCTTATATTGCTTACTATACTGTCATTTGTGAGCTAAATTAGAAAATATTGGTTGAAATGTGGTTTCAGGGATTGTTACTCGGCGGCCTCTTGTGTTGCAGCTCCATAAGAGTGATGAAGGTACCAGAGAATATGCAGAGTTCATGCACCTCCCAAGGAAACGGTTCACTGATTTTGGTACATCTCTGAACTTCCTATTTCTATATAGTTTGTAGATGCCAGTCGTATGTGTGCTTCAGTATCTGTCAATATTTTACACTTTTACTACATCGCAAAGTAGTGTTTTTATTTATTTTTTTATATTGTTTAGTTTTTATCATCATTGATGTTATTTTAAACTCGCAGCCGCTGTGAGGAAGGAGATTCAAGACGAGACTGATAGAGAGACCGGGCGATCAAAAATGATTTCTAGTGTTCCAATTCATCTTAGTATATTTTCTCCTAATGGTAAAGTCAGCATAACTTATCTAGTTATTTCTATATTAATGTTATATTATGTCTGACATCTGTAATATGTTTTAAATTTTAGCTTTTTCTAGAAAAAACAAATCTGCATTTGGCTACTATAATATATCATGATGATTTAATGATATTTTCTGTTAACATCTGCAGTTGTCAACCTGACTTTGATTGATCTTCCTGGGCTCACAAAAGTTGCTGTAGGTAGGTTGTCTAAGACCCGTTTTGGCTTTCTGATCATACTGAATTCGCTGAAATATAATCAGCTATGGTGTTTTTCCATTTCAGCCCATTTAGAAATAGCATGAACCAATTAGTTTCAGCGCTTTACTCTTAGAAAAAAGCTATCTATTGTTTTTCTCAGAATGTATGGGTGATATTAGGATTATTCAACATTGTTTTCTTTTTGATTTTTTGTGTTGCATTATGCAGAGGGTCAACCTGAAAGTATCGTTCAGGATATTGAAAACATGGTCCGCGCCTTTATTGAAAAGGTAATAAACATATCAAATCTGTTATCAAATTCAATGAGTATTAGCTTGGAATTTGTCTTATTTTTCTTGATTGATTATACCTTGAAAAAGAAGGATGAAGTCTGGAAACTTGATATTTTTTATTTTTTGTGCAGCCCAACTGTATTATTCTTGCTATTTCACCAGCTAATCAAGATCTTGCAACCTCTGATGCTATTAAAATTTGTCGTGAGGTTGATCCTACAGGTAATTTTGTGTTATTTGCAATATTAATGTGTAACAAGATTTCTTTTTCTTTTTGTTTTTTTTGTGTGTACACATGTGTAGATGTTAATTCCTAAAATTTAGGAAAGGTTTGATAGTGTTGTTAAGTATCTAAATCAGTGGTCAGTATTGTGTTTCAAATATGGAACTACTGTATTCAGCAATTGCAGTGTCATAGATTCTAGCTCTTTATTGATTTCTATATTTTCCAGGTGAGAGAACTCTTGGGGTCTTGACCAAAATTGATCTTATGGATAAGGGCACTGATGCAGTTGAGGTAAATTGGCTTAATTTAAAATTACTTATATAACATCTATTAAATAATATTTCTAAAAAATTGGAATTCTGACCTTGCACCTCCTGTTTGTGGAGATTTTCCTACTCGGTATATCATTTATTATCTTAGTAAGTAATGCTTTCTATTTAGGTTATTGAAGGTTGTATTGTATGTTATTTCTGAAAAAGTGAGCTTGCCAATTGGTATGCATGCTTCCTTAAACGTGAGCGATTGTATGGTTTTGATGTGCAGTCTAGTGTGTGTGAGAAAAATGGGTAAACATCTAGTAAGAGGGATCACAAACCATACTTGGCAGATTAGTGCATCAAAATTCATTCCACAATACCATTATTGCACCATTCCAAAAACACATGCATTAATGAATACATAATTTTGGAGTCCTAACTGTTATGTACTTATATTATCTAAAAAAATACTTGGCAAGAAGCGGTGTTGTTCCCTGCTGAAATGTTTTTTCCATAACTTTCCAACTAAAATCTCATATAATCAATTTGATGGGAAACCATGTATAATTCAGCCTACAGAATTTTGTTAGCAGTGAAAGTGATTGGCATCACATGAGAGTCCTGGAGCTGGAGCCTGATAACTTGCCAAATACAAAATCATATAATCAATTTGACCGCCAGAATCAATGCCTGATTTAGCCTACAGAATTTCGTTATTAGTGACAATGATTGGCATCACATGAGAGTCTGGAGCTGGAGCTCGATACTTCCATAAACCAAAAAACAGTCATATACTTATAAAATCTCTATACTGTGGATGCACTTTCATATTGCCTAGTCTATTTATTCCTTCTATCTTTTCATGCTTTACCTTTCAACTATTTGAAGCTGTTTAGTATTTCTGTTGCATCACATTCTGAAATTGATTCTGGCTATGCACAGATACTGGAAGGAAAATCATATCGGCTAAAATTTCCTTGGGTTGGTGTTGTGAACCGCTCTCAAGCTGATATTAACAAAAATGTCGACATGATTGCCGCTCGGCGTAGGGAGCGCGAGTATTTTTCAAGCACCCCAGAATACAAGCACCTTGCTCACAGAATGGGATCTGAGCATCTAGCAAAGGTGTTATCAAAGGTGGGTGGTGGTGCATTCTCCTATTTTGTTGTCCTTTCCTTTTTTATTTGATTCTGGTTGTGATTTTTATTTTTGATATTTCACATTATGCTTTTTATTTCTTTCTCATAAGAACTAATAATGGTAATGGTCGATATCAGCATTTGGAAACTGTAATCAAGTCCAAAATTCCAGGCATCCAGTCCCTTATCAGCAAAACTATTGCTGAATTGGAAGCTGAATTAAGTCGTCTTGGGAAGCCTATAGCTGCTGATGCTGGTGTAAGTGCTTTGTTTTTTTCCTTTTTGACTTGTTACATTTTATCAAGTTGTAGCAAAATTAATGAGTCGTTAGCAATTTATATATTTCTCTGCACAAATTATTGTGGATTGATGTCTGTCTTTCAGGGTAAGTTGTACGCAATCATGGAGATATGTCGACTTTTTGATCAAATATACAAAGAGCATCTAGATGGAGTGTATGTGTTATATGTATAATATCTTTTCTAAATTACCTTTGGCCATATTGTGTGCGAATATATCTATCTTCTGTGTTCTTATATGTTGATGAATTTAGTTCGATATGTTCATGTTATTGACAGGCGACCTGGTGGAGATAAAATCTACAATGTTTTTGATAACCAACTTCCCGCTGCTCTCAAAAGGCTGCAGTTTGACAAGCAACTTTCAATGGATAATATCCGGAAACTGATCACAGAAGCTGATGGTTATCAACCCCATCTAATAGCTCCTGAGCAAGGATACCGTCGTCTCATTGAATCATCTGTCATTACCATTAGAGGGCCTGCCGAGGCGGCTGTTGATGCGGTATGCAGGAAAATTTTAGAAAATTCATAAATTCATGAACTTGAAATCTACCTGGTGGTCCATCATATTAGTATAAGTGGTTATCATTATGTGCGTGTATGTATGAAAAAGGAGCTTGATGTTGTGAACAAGCATTAAAATGTGTACCGATTGTGCATGATTGGTTAAATTCTTTTATCTTGCATATGAATTTTTCTAACTGTTCCACTTTCCATGGGTTATAATTTGCTGATATGTTGTCTTTTCCAGGTTCATGCTCTTTTGAAGGATCTGGTTCACAAGTCCATCAGTGAGACTCCAGTATGTTACTATCAATTCTAATGTATTATATTATTGCTTTTAGTGTACTTTTAGAAAGGTTGATGCAGCTTGAGTATAGTATTTAAACAGCAGGTTAGAAGTATATGTATACTTGCTACAAAACATGGAATAGTTGACCTCATACAATGTGTTTTTTTTTTGTTCAGAAACATAAGCTAGACTTTAGGCCATTGCATTATATGAATATCAGCTACAGTATTGGGAAGTTTGAAAATTGACATTTGTTGTTAACTATATAGAAACTAGGATTAGTGAATTGACTTGATAGTTTTTGAAATTTTGGAAATCTAGAAAGATAAGAGAGCAAGAGTTGTAACTTAGATATTTTAAACTTTAATTTAAGAATCTGTTGAATGTAGTTGCTGGTAATACTCGTTGGTAAAAGGCCGCAACAAGATCTGGATCCAAGTTTTACTTAGTGTGGTTGCTCACATGAAAGGCAGGTGCTCAAAATATCGTGCACGTTATTAGGGCATTTCTTAAACTTTTTGTAAATTAAAACCTTTGCCGCTTGATGAGAGATGATGTAGAGCCAGAAGCTACTTATTTCTTTTAATAGTTCTGTTTTCGTATCTCTCAAGTGTTAGCATTTTCTTCTTAATTCTCAGGAGTTAAAGCAATATCCTGCTTTGAGAGTGGAAGTAAGCAATGCTGCAGTCGAGTCACTTGAGAAAATGAGGGAGGAAAGCAGGAAAGCAACACTTAAGTTAGTTGATATGGAGTGTAGCTACCTTACAGTTGATTTTTTCAGAAAGCTTCCACAAGATGTTGACAAGGGTGGCAACCCTACACATTCAATTTTCGATAGATACAATGACACTTATCTTAGACGTATTGGTGAGTGATTTTATTGTTGAATGACTTGTCTTTGGAGCATGGCTTCTTTTTTATTGTTCAAATACCTCATATTTTACAAGTCTTTATCTTCACTTCTGATCATACTGTATATGAACAGGATCAAATGTTTTATCTTATGTCAATATGGTTTGTGCAAGCCTTCGCAACTCCATCCCCAAGTCGGTCGTTTATTGTCAAGTGCGGGAGGCCAAGCGCAGCCTACTTGATCATTTCTTTACTGAGTTGGGCAGAATGGATGTATGTAGTACATTTTCTCTTTCCATTGTTCTCTTATATGTGTGTGCGTGGGGAAAAAAAGCATCCGAGGCCCCTGATCTTTTCAGTTTTTGTTAATTAATCTCATTGAGTCCTTGTCTCCCTTAGTTAACATGTGAACATCAAACTTAGTTGAAAGCATACCACTCATTTCATCTGCAACTAAAACTTCATTTGATATGAGGTTCATAAGTTCCATCTATAACATCATATAAAAAGATTGGGTATCTAATGAAATTCATATTGCACTTTTAGCTGAGTTTGATGTTGTCATTCAGGGTAATCATATGTAAGCGATTATAATTGATTGATGGTCAAACCCAAGAGCTTCAAGCATATGGTTGATTTTTGCATCTAAGGTTAATAGAAGGGTAAATGAATTTAATATTATGGTATGAAACAATCCAATATTATCCCTAAGGTATTTCATTGGCTGTGAATATGGTAAAATGTGCTAGAGATTTTGCTGCATGGATAACATTCTATTACTTTTTCAGATTAAGGAGAATTCTGGCAGTTTTGTTATCCATGTATGTAGATTGCTAATAGGGGATACTACAAATACTTGTATGTAGATTGCTAATATGGGATACTACAAATACTTGTATATGACAAGTGTTTTTGATTTTTTGCAGCAAAAATTTTTGTCATCCCTATTGAATGAAGATCCAGCAGTGATGGAGCGGCGATCAGCTCTAGCAAAAAGGCTGGAATTATACAGGAGTGCGCAAGCAGAAATCGATACCGTAGCTTGGTCCAAGTAGAGATATGCTGCAGTTTAACACATCACACACTCTTCTTCAGTTGGAATTTGCCTTTGGCTCGATGGCTATGTCATTCTTTTATATTACTTGTTGTTCTTGGAGAGAGAGAGAGAGAGAGAGAGGAAGGGGGATTGAGCATGATACAGCATTTGTTATGCAATGAATTAACCGCAAAGAGTCATTAGCTATATATATAAATCACTTGTTGACTCTGTTTTGTTTTCTGATGGTTCCACATATATGTAATATGACGAGATTTGGGAGTTGTTAATTTGCCTTGCTTTACGAGTGCACGGTGGACGGTTGTATTTTTGAGACCTTAGAAATATTGAAAATTCAAAACTTTTTGTGTAGTGGCTGTTTTCGAGTGGCTTTTGTTTTCAGGCCATTTCAGTTACAGATCTAAGTCTTGAAGTTTCAGTAACTGATTGATCCAAAATTTAGTCGGTGGTAAGCTGATTTACATCTCATTTTAAATTGTTTAAAATTGAATAACTCGGTGATATATTCTTCTTATTTTATTGTAGTTTTTCAGTTTCATTTGTTGAGTTCTCTGTTGACTTCTGTTAATATCTTGAATGGCTTCCTAGTTAATTTCTTCAATGGATTTCTACGTTTTTAATACTACGTTCATTCTTGTGAGTAAGTTGCTTCACCTTTCTAACTTTTTTTTTTTTTTTGTCATTTTAAATTTTCAATGCATTTTTTATCATATTACTAATAATTTCACTTGTGTTATAAAATAAGATGATTCTATGGTAATTTTATTAAAAATAAAATCTTAGTTATTTTGATTCCTGATCAAATAGAAGACAAAGTAATAGATCCATTGCTACACCATGAAACAATCATGAATTGTCTTGGGTAATGCTAAAAACGACGTCGCTTGGCTTAGCCCGAAGCCACGTCATGTTGGAGAGATGTTTGGCATATTCCTGTCCTGCCCTGTCTATGGTGATTCAAACGTTTCGACGACCAACTACTCTCTCGCTATTAATTTGCAATCTACCAAAACTAATTCATTTTCTAAAATTCAGATATTACGATCCACTCTTCCTCTTCAAACAATCAAAAGTTTCGTTTCTCCTTCCACTTACCTCTATCTCTCATTGAAATTCCTCTGCTAACGTCAGTTTCTCATTTTCATTTCTTAATTCCGGATTACGCAGTGTGCGATTCTCATTTTTATTTGATTACACTGTCTCGTATAATCCTGGATCTGGCTTCATTTTTTATTTTGAATCGAGATGTTTGAAATTTGAATTGTGATGTGCAGGGTATTAGAAATAAACTTGAAATTACCTTTTAAATTGGTTCTTTCATTTTTGGGCAAATCAGTTGTTATTTGGGGGTTCGAAGCTGTGTTTGAATATCTCGTTCCAATGTATTCTCAAGTCTTAACTATACTTCTCTCACTGACATTTTTCGGGCATGGTCTGCCATTAAAATTGCAGTTTAATGTCTTAGAGATTGGCATTTTAATTTCTGTCAGTTTCTCAATCCCCAATTACCTTCATTTGATTTCAGTATTGCTTGCATTTTTATCTTGAGCAGCTGATTTAATTTAAGCTGTAGTCATTAAGTTCCATGTTGCTAGCATATCTTTTGATTCAATTGTTTATCAAATAGAGCTTTTAATTGAGATTTATATGCTACTTTGCATATACTTTTGAGGAAGAAGCTTCCTCAGACATAATAGCTATGTGGTTCAATATCCATAGTTCACCATGTTCTTTGTGCAATGCAGTTTGTGTCCCTGGTAATTAAGGCGGAGGGGCTATTAGTCATTTGGTGTGATGGCTTCAGAGAGGGAAGATTTCAGCCTCTCAGGACCCTTACACCTTACAGTTGTTGATTGGTACGCTCTTTACTATTTCAACTTCATTTGATTTATGGTCTACATAATATTAGGCTTTCATGAATTCGATTTCAATGTTAGTCCGTATGATACATTTGCTTCTCATTGCTTGTTACAATGGCTTTCTGAAGTACTATCAAGCCCATGTACATTGATGTGGTAGCTTTTCACTCTCTTAGAGAAATATTTGATTCCTCTAATGGTTTTAAATTGCTATCTTGTCTCCATATGTTTTTTAAAACATGAGTTGAGGTTGAGGTAGCTGAAATGTACGAGCCTTGTTAGATGCAAATTTTTTATCCAAATTTGTTCATGACTAAGTGACTAACATATAACTACAATTTTCTACAAAAAAATATGCCTTACGCGGCGATTTTAAAGAAGACTTGGGTGGCAGAGCCATTACGGGAATGCTACGTTATCGAAAATAAAAGTTTATAGAGAGGTGGTAAAGCCATTAGAAGGAAGCTAGATATTGCTAAAAAATGAAAATAAAAGTTTAAGGGTGGGAAGTGATCAAATAAAAAAATTAGGGTTAAAGTCAACATTTCGAGAAATATGAAACTCCTATTCGCCTTTTATCCAGAAACATTTGGCTCTTTTGCTTATAACTTACAGCTAGTTGAACTGTCAATATCACGTAAATGCGTGTTTTTCAGGACGAATTCACATCATAGAAGGTCAGTTGCTGCCAGTTTGGTTCAAGGCGTCTACATTCTAGAGCGTGATCGCCAGCTGAAACGTCTAGGTCCAGATGCCCTTGCTGAACCGTGGTGGGAATTCTTTCATTTCAAGTTGCTTCGTAAGCTTGTAGACGATGTCGATTCCTCCATTTTCGGCGCCATATACGAATTCAAACCTCCAGCATCTCAATACAACCATACATTAGATTCGAGTCCACGTTACATCATCGGCTTTCGAGGCACAGTAACAAAGCCAGATTCCTTCTCCCGAGACCTCGAGCTAGACCTTCACATCATCCGAAACGGGCTACACGAAACGTCCCGTTTCGAAATCGGTATGCAAGCGGTTCGAAACATGGTCGCAACAGTAGGCGAATCCAATGTCTGGCTAGCAGGCCATTCCCTTGGAGCAGCAATGGCATTACTTGCGGGAAAAACCATGGCTAAAAACGCAACCTTTATCCGAGTTTTCCTCTTCAACTCACCGTTTTTCTCTGCACCAATCGAGAGAATCAAAGATAAGCGAGTGAGACATGGGCTACGAATAGCGGGCAGTGTAATAACAGCAGGACTGGCCTTAGCAACAGCCGCGAAAAGGAACCAGCAAAGTCAGGGATCTGTGGATCCATTTACCACTCTATCTGAATGGGCACCGAATTTGTTCGTAAATCCAGGAGACCATATATGTTCGGAGTACATTGGGTACTTTGAACACAGGAAGAAGATGGATGAAATCGGGATTGGAGCAATCGAGAAGCTTGCAACACAGAATTCGTTCGGTGGACTTGTGATGAGTGCAATGGGGAAAGGATCGGAGCCTCTCCATCTGATGCCTTCTGCGAATTTGAATATAAATATGAGTCCATGTCAGGATTTTAAGGAAGCTCATGGAATTCATCAATGGTGGAGACCTGATTTGGATGTGCAGTCCAAGCTTTACAAATACCAGTAGCTGCTTGTTTGCTGCAATTCTTTCATATCCTGATTCTGTCTTTCTGTGCATTAAATAGGTAAACTGAAATAGCTCTGCTCTTTATATTTATTGACTCATTATATGGCCTGTTTTATCATGATTGTTTGTTGTTGTTCAGTGTTTCCCTTGGTGTATTCTAATTTGATTTTCCCATTCTATACTTTGAGAAAAGGCCAGTTGTGTTCTTTGTAAAATTTTGTCAATTTGTCAATTGGCAATTTAACCTCTTATTAATGCCTTGATACATTTTCTTTTAATTGCAAATACGTCTGTGAAGCTTCTTTCTACCTAGGAATATTCTAGCAGACTACGTGGTTCAAATTGCTTCACAATGGCAAAAAAGCTATATATATTACAAATCAATTGTTTTAATTTTTGAGTCTTGTCCTTAATTCATATTCAGTCCCTATAATATGTCCAGAAATATGAGTTAAGCACCAAGTTTGGATTATGTAGCTTCTAAATAATACAGGCGTTGCCATCATGAGTTATAACATAAAAAAATACGTATTTCTCTAAATTGGACCTTTTGTATACCAGAATTTTCTCTTTTTTTTGGAGATTAACTGATTATACATGCTTGCACATTATTGATCTGAATCCTCTCCTCTCCCTTAAAAGTGAGAATACAATTTTTGAAGTGATTGAGGTCTTATCCTAGTGGTTAAGATAGAAGCTGTGAACTCTAGAGGTCGAGGTCCCAGGTTCGAGTTACATCCGGAGTGAGTTGAGTATTTTTCTTTCCATGTAATGTAAGCTCAAATGAGTTAAATTTTGAAAAAAAAAAAAAAAGAGAATACAATTTTTGAAAGAAAATGGCAAAAACAAACCTAAAACATGGAATTAGCGGGTGCGGGTAGTTTTGAAAATAGGACATAAAAGTAAGTGACAAGTGTTTAAAGAGTCAAAAAAGGAAACTAGCTCAAATCCCTATATAGTGGGAAATTCTACAATCCAGCACCCTTTTCTCCTGATATTTCACACCTTTGTCTCACTTCCCATAATTAAGGCAGTAAATCTACAACTTTTACTCACTTTCTTCTCCATTTCCACCTCCCACCACCATCTCATTTTATAGCTTTTGCTACCCAATAGTTCATCATTTTTTTACCTCCACCGCTATTTTTCCATTTTAAGTTCACATTCCACGGATCTAAAAATACGTAGAAAATGCAAAACAAACCTTGCTCCCGCCCGCTTCGGACTAGTAAGCAACTACTACGAAAAAGATAAAATACTTAACAGGAAGCATATTTTCCGCTTCTTTACAGCACATCACTCACTCATTGACCCAATTCACCTTTTGTTCATTATTGGAGCTGTCTCGTTACCACAATTATAGTATACTTACACCTCAATTAATCCCTCAATCAACTTAATAATAACATTCCTCATCATCGATTAAAACCAGATGCCCAAATTGGCTTGGATATTCAGAAATTTAACAAATTACAAAAAGCTCAAAAACTTTCAACATTGAAGACAAGGAAATTGAATTTTAACACCAATTTTACCATTAATTTAAACCCAAATGCCCAAAGATTGGATCTTTAAGCTGAGGATAATGAAAGATCCAGATTAATTACCAACAATGAAATTCAGAACTTTCAAAATTGTAGATCACAGTTAAATACATTACAAAATTCAATTTATACACTTTCTTCAACAAATTTGATATGCTAATTCATCACTCAAATAACTAAACAAAGCCCTAATTTCCCCAAAATTGAATTACTAACAGTGGAACCCTAACACAGATCCATCACTCACAGCAATGGCGACTCTGCATCCAGCTTTCGCTTCGACATGATGAGTAAAAACACTGAGGACCCGAATTCGACCCACCATCCGAATCCTCGATTCAATCTCCATCGTGGGTCCAACTCGGAACCCGTTGTTACCACCGGGAAGAACTCCGGCGAATCCATTTTCCGCGAAATTAGGGCCCACATTAACGGCGGAGTCGGGGGAATTGGACAAGGGGAAAGATTGGACGGAAAAAGAAGCAGCCATGTACTGGGTCCGGCCAGAATCGATTTTCCCGGCGGGGATGAACATGAATCCGACTTGGGAGCCGGAGTAGAGGAGCTGAAGAGTGCTGTCGAAGTGAGAGAAAACGGCCTTGTTGGGATTCTTGACGGAGACGTACTGAGAGAAGGTGAAGTTAACGGTGTTGTTAGAGATGGCGAAGGACGGAAGCTGGACGGCATTGACGGAGATTCTGGGATCTTTGGGCTTGAAAACGGTGAAGAAGACAATAAGGATAATGATAATAACGAAGATTAAGAAGATTGTAGCAACTATACAAGAGGCTAGATTTGTACGGCCGGAGGGTGGTTTTGGGGGTTTGGCCATTTTCTAGAGAGAGAGAGTGTGTAAGGAAGTGGGAAAGGGGGAGAACTGTAGAGAGAGAAAGGGGTAAAAATGGAGGATAGATTTGAAGATGGGAAATGCAATTATGGTGTGGGAGGGGAAAAAGAAAAAGGGAAGTTGAAGATAGAAAAATTGGAGCAGACCCGGCCAAGTGTGAAAACTTCACAGCAAAAAGATTAAAATGGTAGTATTTTCTTTGGTTCATTTTTATTGGTTTTTGGTAACTCTTGTGTTTTTTTTATTAATTATCTTCTGTGTTTGGTAACATGTTATAAACAACGTAAAAAAACAGTTCATATCAATAGCAAGAGGTAAAACTAACAAGAAATGCAAAGGTTTCGCTTTGTCCTTTAGCTCATTTTTTTAATCTAATTTGTACGATGACAATAGTGTTGTGCATAACATGACGATGGTGGTTTCAAAGGATTTAGCTTAACAATTGAGTTGCGATTTTACAGGTTTGAATTCACATTTAAGTGATGTGGATTTTGTCTATGTTATTATTGTAAGTTCAAATAGGTAAATTTAATATATATACACACACAAACACTTAGGGTAAAGTTGGATTATAAATCTAAACAAAGCTTGATGAGAACTGGACCAATTTGCGAGTAAGCTGAGCCGAGCTCGGACCTGGATTTGGTGGATTTTTCTCTAAAAAATATCAACCAAGCTCATACTTTTAAATTCCGGGTTCGATTGGATCTAGAACGGGCTTATAAGGTCATTCCTATGCTCATGAATTTTTTTTATCATAAATTTTACTATTACGCTACATAAAAAATACAAAATAAGTAAAAATATATTTAAATTTTAAATATAATTACATTATTTATTAAAATCTTTAATATTTAGTAACATTTATCGTAGTAAGTATACAAATTTAATATAACAAATATAAATGTTTAAAATAATTATAACTTTAATATATAAATATATAATAAATAAATAAAATTTTTCGTCGGATAGGATTTGATATTTATATAAAAAAAATCCAATCCATAAAACTCCGTGCTTTAACAGACTCGAGTCTCGCTTTTTTAAAAAATGAATGTTCAAACCCGGCTCATTAAATTGAGTGACTGGACAGGTTGTTCGGTGCTCGAAAAGGTCAAATGAGATCTACTTTCTTCGATAAGGTTATACCCTTCACCTTTGTGGGTTACCCGTCACTTTTACTTTGTGAGACAGTCCACTTTACTTTTGAACGGTTTTTAGGATCCTCTTCTAAGTTGTATTTTAGGATTGTTTAAATTGATTGATGAACTCCAAAACCTTTTGTTTAGAAACCCATTGAATTACATTCTTTATTTTGTTGTATCTAATTCTTTATAAGTTAGTTATTCTTATTTCGTATTTATACGGAATAAAAACATATAGAACACGTATATCTTGTTTTAATTCTTAGGGTGCATTTTTTTTTTAGATTTGCATTCAATAGAAAGAACACTCAACACGTCTTAGATGTGATTCGAATCTGAAATCTTCAAAAATCGCAAATTCAATTTTAACCATTAGACTAACACTTTAGTTAGTCTTAAGACTACTTTCACCTTATTTTTATGTCTAATAAGTTTTAATTTATGTGCCAATAAGGCTTAACAAATTTCATTCTTTTTAAAAGCTTAATAAAGTCCAATTAAATTTACTAGTGTTTTTCTTTGTGAGATTAATACTTTGTTTTTGTTCAAAAATGTTTGTACTTAAATTAATTTTCTTTTTATAAAAAAATTACCTCAGTAACAAATAAAGACTTCATTCCACCTTACTCGAATGTGAACTCGAACCTATAATTTCTAAGATCACAACTTCATATCTCAAAACATTATCTTCATAGAAATCCTAGCCGCCTAAGATCCCTATTTCTTTCGTCTACAAGTTGGCTAGGTATGGAGAAAAGTTTTATTGTTTGAAAAAAATTCTCCCTCGTTATACCTTTGTTTTATTGTATTTCTTTTTCTTTGATTTTCATTTTCAGTTTCCAATAATAATAATATATATCTTCTATTTTTAAATTAATTTTCTTATTTTACAAATACAAGAAGTAATATAATAATATTCAGCTAAAATTAATCTCACTTAAAATGAGATTTTAAAATAGGGTAAACTTACAAAAAAGACTGTGATTTTTATCATTTTCAAAACGGGGTTTATGATTTTTTGAGTCTCAAAAAGAGGCATGTGATTTTTTACTGTTACCAAAACAAGTCTTTTTAGATTGACACTGTAAAAAATATTGACATGGCAAGGGGTAGTTTTGAAAAAATATAAAAGTTATAGAAAAAAATATATTCTTCAATACTCCACCCCCTTCAATTTTCAAAATCCCAATTTCTGAAACTTGGATTTTCAAAATCCCTAATTTATATGGTCATTTCTGCAAATCCATTTCCCTAAATCCATTTATGAATTCCATCTGCAATGGAGAGAGCGGCCCTTGTTGTTTTGAGCTCCGAAATGGCAAGTCTAATGTTCTCAAGTTTAGACATTATATACCTCAAACTCAGCTCTCTTTCATTGGGTCCAAAAACTACTCTTTAATCAACTAAAACTAAACCCAGTTGTAATTTTAAGAAAATTTTATGAGTGAAACACAATTAATTCAACTTGTATTGATAATCGGAAGTGTGATTCCCAATTAAAGTTTCCACAAAATTGAAATCCCAATCTGTGTTGGAATATTAGGCTAAATAGGCATTAGAAACTTTTGATATCAAAATCCTAATTATTTTAGTAAGAGTAAAAATTAGTCAAGGAGAGGCCTTCAGAGATCTGAATCCCGACGAGAAGAGCGATGAACCGCTAGAAAAATGACATGAGTTCTATGACTTAGAGGAAGAGAAGAGTAATTGTGGTGTGATGATTTGGGAAGAAACAGGGATAAAATTCATAGCAGGATGTGCCTAAATCACTAGTGGCGTAGAGATGATGTATTGAGCCAAGATGAAGCCTCCAATGATCTCGAAAGAGTAAAGGATTAGAAGTGGAAGAAGGATCCTCGTTGAAATATAATTACAGATCTTGGTATTAAGATTTAATAATAGGGAAAAGAAAATTTTTGTCATGGAAAACAATTTAAAATCCAAGTTGCAAATATTAAAAATTTTCAAAATTGAAGGGTGGAGGGAAATTCAAGGTTTTGATGGATGATATTGGTTGGGAATAGGTTTTAGAGGAAGAAAGATGAAAAAATTAATCTTTTACGAAAATATTTATTGTCACATCATCATTTTTTATATTCTCAACAAAAATCTTTTAATCAGTTTAAAATCATAAATTCTTTTTAAAACTCAGAAAATAACAAATCTTGTTTTGAAAATGGACCGAAACCAGATGATTTTTTTTTAATTTACCTTTTAAATACTGTTTAAAAATTTATTCTTCTTACTATATATCGGTTGTGAAATTTCGTTCAATTATTGGATTTTTGTTTGGGACATAAAATTAAAGGGGGGCTTAATGTTTTCTAAGAGCTAGACAAAAGATGCTAACGCGGTGGGATAGTTGGCTCAGAAAATTCGATGCCACCTTTAACTTTTAAAAAGGTCAGTTACCCTCCTCAACTTGGTAAAAAAGATAAGTTACCCCCTTAACTTGGTAAAAATGCACCAGTTAGTTACTCAATGCCACGTGTCAGAATCTGGTTGATTTAACTTTTCAAAGATGTCATTTTTCTGATTTTTCTCTCTTTAACCAGAAGTTGACACGTGGCATTAAAGGGGCAAACTGGTGCATTTTTGCCAAGTTAAGGGGGGTAATTGATCCTTTTTACCAAGTTGAGGGAGGTGACTGGTTCATTTGAAAGTTGAAAGTGACATTAAATTTTCTGAACCAACCTAGGAGGGTATTGATGCATTTGAGCTATTTTATAAAAAATGGATTATATAGCATTGGAGTAATTAAGATGAGAATACGTCCATCTACGATGAGAGACATTTTACTAATATTTTAATTTGAAAAATTGCTACCTCCGTTGCCGACAAAATCCCTAACTTTTCTAACCGTTATAATCATTTGTACATATTGACGAATTTAATAAATAAATCGCTTTCGTTAGAAAATTAAACCGTTGATATTTTTGGGTTTTTGTTGGAATCCTTCAACTATGGTGGGGTTGGAAAATGGTTAAAACATGTATTGAACTAGATTTGTTCATCTAGCAGCCGAGTTGTTGAGTTCGGGTCGGGCTTGATCGCATTTTGCATACAAAACATCAACTCAACTCCAGTCAGGTTCATATTTTAAAACTTCGAACTCGAACTGGACTTATAAAATCATTCTCAAATCCGACTCACAATTCATATTAATTTTTCTCTTCTAAAATTTTTTAACTAAATATATGTATAAAAAATTTATATAACTACATACAAATCTTACATAAATCATAATTTTGTTAAATATATACAATTTTTTTTATGAATTATTATATGTAGATTAAAAAACTCAATTGGTAAAAATATAAAATTTTAAAGTAATTATTAATATATAATACATAAATATATATTTTTATAGATAATACTAATCGGACCGGGTTTGGCCGGGTTTGGATATTTATACATAAACCAAACTCAATTCATAAAATATCGGATTTCAATGGAATCGAGCTCAGACTGAGTTTTTTTAATAAATGATTGTCCAAACCTAATATATAAAAATGGGTTTGCACCAGGCTGAGCGGGTATACTGATCCATGAATAAGTCTATATGTAACTTACCTGAAATTTTGAAAATAAAGTTTCAATTTTTTTTTCCTTGCACACTAACACTTCCCATCTCCAAAATGTTTCTACAAGAAGTGTTGAATAAAGGGCTCTACCTTATTTGAAGTCGTGCTCTTCGTTTTGTAAAGAACATCTTCTTTCAATGGATGATCTATTCCAATTATAACATTGATAGGTAAGAATAGAAAATTAACTTAAATATGATCCCGTGAGCTCTTTTATTTTTTTTCTCACATGATGTGACACAGTAATGTTGGACATTATTTATTTGATCTTCTACACTTAGATAATCAAACGGAATGTCAACTCATCAAATTAATTAATATTATAAAATTCAACATTCAAACACTTTATTTAGTTTATAATTAAATATTTTTTATTATTTAATTACACAATTTTTTTAATGAAATAGACAATACAGTGTGTCTAATATTTCAAAAGACACTGTGTAGTTTAAAACTATTAACAACGTGTCATAAATGCGAGTTTTCATTCCATGTACCACATATTACTAGAATTCACTATCTACTAAAGATGCTTTAAGAACCATTAATCGGGAATGACATCGTTGAGCAGACTATTCATTTTCGGAGCTTGTTGGTGAATCAAATTTGGGGAAGAAATACGTCCTTAAGAGCATGATGCATTTGAAGAACTTATTGACACTGTTTTTAAGATCATGAAGTTAGAAATAGAAGAGCATGCTAAGTATTTGAAAAAAAAGAAGAAGAAGAGCATGATGCTAAGGAGTTTCATGTTAAACCTCTGGATATAATGACACCTCAAGTCCAATTAATAAAATACTGATACCCAAGCACACAATAGTACATGTACAAGTAAAAAACTGAATTAATATTGTTTGAAGCTCATGTGTTATCAATCCATATCAAACTTGCAGTATCATTGTTCTGGTGTTAAATTTGAATGAATTTAGGTGGGCGTCGTGACTATGAAAACAATCAAAATAAAGATTCAATTCTTGCTGACACAAATTATAGTTTAACAAACTCTAAACTTTTGTGATTCTCGATGCCGTTTACGTGATTAATTGGAGTTATTGTTAGAATTTAGTTGTTTCAACTAGTACACTTTTGCAGTTATTTGCATTATCTAATTTGTAAAACTTATGTTTTGATCAAAATGGCAACAAGTAAAGATTTTAAAATCCCGATTTAAATAATTTTATACCAGATATTGTGCTTGTGCTTGAGTATGCCTTTAATCATCAAAACCCAAACATACATCACTCAATTCCCACCGATAAACACGTCTACAAAAACTGGGAAGATATTCTAAAAACGAAATTGACTCCAGTTTTCTCTATTCTTCTTTAATATGCTATAAATATATTTAATTCATTATTGAAAATATAAAAAAACACCAGGGAATAATACAGTTTTGATAAGTGGCACTACAAGACCGAAAATTCTCTGCAATGACACCTTATAATTTTCCTCCCTATGCCAGGCAGGCCCTCCAGACTACTAAGTATATTTACATATAACCCCCCAAATATTTAACTTCATACAATCTAATACATCACTGACATTTTTTTTAGTTTTTCCTTATTATCTTAACCCAATTCAAAACTCCCAATTTATAGCCAGCTGAAAGACACTTTATGATCTCTCAGGCTATGTAAGTAAATAGGCCATCAAGTCATACGTATGGATGGATACATACATAATACATAGATACTTATAAATTACAGTCCATCTAAAAATGGACTCAAAATTCACTTGATACATACAATTAGCTTAAGTTATGATTATTTATCATATGAAAATTATTTTATGGGGTTCTTTTAGCTCAGCCAAGAAAATCCGGCAAAACCCGAAACGAGTCATTTCGCCAACTCATCGAGCCGGAAGTCCATGATCCAAGACACGGTTTCGAGAAATGTCAGTTCGCTCATGCCAGGAAGCAGGGACTCGGTCGCTTCGTTTACAATCTCCTCGATGACGGATTCCTTTGTTAGGGTTTCTCTGCACATGATGCTACCGATGGCGAATGGAGTGAGTCTTTTCTTGACCCCTTTCTTTAGAAGCATTGTGGAGATTTGGAGCGTGCGAGCAGACTCGAGAGGGATGTCCCATCCATGATGTTTCAGAAGAGCGATATCCTGCTCTGCGTCGAGTGAATTCACATAGTCAATGACCTCAGCAGAGTAAGGCTTGCGGGCCTGTGGCCAGTATAGCCACTCGAATGTACAATCTTCGAACTGCGAAAAAAATTTCGACAAGATCAGGCAGGCTAATTGAAACAAGAATCGGTAGTACAAATTCACGTGTCACATATGTCATCCCAAACTTTCAATACTTCTGAACTCGACAACTTTTGTCAGATGTCACCCTGATCTATAAAATTTCCAATTAGCCCCTTAAACTTGGCAAAAAGCACCAATTGCCCCCCAACGCTAAGTGTCAACTTTTAGTTGACGGATGAAAAATCAGAAAAATGGCATCTTTAAAAAGTCAAAACAATCAGAATTTGACATGTGACATTTAGAGGGTAATTTGGTACACTTTTGCCAAGTTCAATGGTAATTTCCAGTGAAATTTGCCAAATTTAGGGTTCCTGATGCATTTAACCTATGTCAAGCTAATCAATAAGCATTCAAGCAACATATCAGACAAATGATCAAAATAGAGTACTTAGATGAGATAAAGGTACTAACTTTTTCAGGTAAGCAATACCCATGATCAATAGGAATGAGCTTAGTCTGACCGTCCTCGCCTTTTCCGATCAATATATTCCCACCGTGTCTATCAGCATTGGCCAGCCTTATATCAAGCACACTGATCTTATGCACCTCATCCACAGGGAAAGCCCCGGGGCCCATCTCGTCGCAACTCCCCTCGTTCTTCATAAACATCTGCAAAGATCCAATCTTTGCATTTCTCAACGAATGTTCATACCCTTCCGGATAGTTAAAAGCCTCATTCAAGCATTGAACAAGTATAGTTGGAGGCACGCCAGCGAAACCCAACATCTCACCACTGAATAATCCCTTCCGGTGGCCGCTTTTTGGATGATCCAATAGATAAGCTGCTACTTCCCTGACTGCCCCTCCTCCCACACGTGTCCCCTTCTTAAGCCCTTCGCCAGTTGTCGAGATGGGCAGTCCTTGCGGGTTGTGCACTGCCATGGGCTCCTCATCGATGGGCTTGAAAACCGAAACGAATTCCTGCCCTAAAGGATCTTGCATCAAATAAGTTCCCCCTGTCCCGTCCGATGAACGAATTGGCGGCTTTCCTCCTTCCAGTCCATCCAATGTTCTCTTGACCATATTCGAAATTTCCGGGCTTAGTCTGACCTTAGGGTTGACAATTACAGGCTGCAACTGGGCATCTTTGGATTGGTTCGATCCTTCAACTGCGAACTCTTTTTTCTCGGTTGAACCGGGTGCGAAGATCGAAATCTCCAGATCCTTCTCGAAAGGGGTGGCTTGGACTCGAGCTGATTTTTGAACCAACAAATGAATGGAAGCATCATAACTGCCAGAAATATCACCAACTAGCTTCTGGTCATCTAACTTCTTGCCGTTGTAGAAAATCTCCTGCTCCACAACATCGACAAAACCTTGCCCTTCTTTGAATATCCGTTTCTTTAGGTACCCGATGTTTCTATATCTATCGACATGGAAAACGAATTCGCGGCCAAACGTGGTCCTAACAGTGATGAGCAAGAGATCAGAGAGCTTGAGGACCAAATACAAAACTTTACCGTTAGTAACACCATAATCCTTAACCAAGGTATCATTTCTGGCTAATTCTCTGCCCGCGAAAACTAATTTCTGGTTTTTCACTACAAACCCTTTACAGGTTTGGATTCTAAGTTTCACTGATGCTATTGAGTCCATCTCCAAAACCCTCATAGGAACCAAGGAACCGGAAACACTGAGATAAATTAGAATTGAAGAATCTTCAATTGCAGCTCCTTGATTGCTATTTTTGCAATAACTGTGAAAAAATGTCGATCCTTTTTGAATCGGGTTAAAAGCAACTTGGGCAGCAGACATTCTCTCTCTTTCCCCCTCTCTTTATCTATTAAAATTGACTCCAAAAAAAAAAATAAAAATCAAATGTGACCTCTCTGAACCTTTCAAAATTTGAATCTAAAACAATAAACTAATGCGAAATGGGATTCTCAATCAAAATCCAAGAGCTAAAACTCGAAAAATTAGAGCAAAGCAAACGCCTTCTTCGGTTTCAAAAGATCAGGAAGGAGAACCCCAAAATTAATTAGATTGTAAATCTCTTGATATTTGAGATTTACAAAATAAACCCAGAAGCTGAATCTCGAAAAGAAAATAGGGTTCTTTTCAGCTTCTGGGTTTATAAGACTGTGACATTATAGAGAGCACTGTAAAAATAAGAGTCTAAAATCGAAGAGAAATAGAATCAAAGGTCAAAAATTTGAAAATGGACCACAAATAAAGCAGGAAGGAGAGAGTGGATTCTCACAGGAAAGGAAGAATCGAAGGTAAATGGAGAAGGAATACGAACTTAAAAACAAAACGAAATTGAAAATTGGGAAGCGATTACCAGAGCGGATATTTCGCCGGAACAGCTAGATTTGGTCACCAATTTTAATGGAAAGCGAAATTCTCTCTATGGATATCGTTGGTTCTTCGCCGGAAAATTGTTATACAGGCTGGGGAGAGAGAGGAAAATTTCTAATTGTAGCCGTTGGCTTTTATAGGTGGTTTTGAACTTAGACCCAACGTCTTTTGACGGAAAATATTTTTGCCGTTTATATGACGCCGTTAAGTGGCCTTAGTCCTAAAATTGAAAAAAGAAGAATATTATTTTCACTTTAATACAAAATATACAAAATTTAGAACGATTAATTTATGTTTTTGCACTAATAATTTAGATTCATAAATAAAAAAATTAGACGGAGGGAATATCATTTCATCGCCAAAGAAATCGCATCCTCCACTTTGTTTTTTTCTTCTTTTTGGAATGAACATTCTATTTGTATTAAATGAGGTATTTGATTAATTTAATAATAAAAAAATGTAAAACAGAACCACTTTACTTTTGAATTTTGAAAATATTGATAGTGAATATGAATAAAAGCGTTCATTCTTAAAGTACTATCAAGCGTTATAAGCTACCACTAGTACTAGTAATTAGGTGATGGAATTTGATAGTAGGAATTTAGAAAAGAAGTTTTTCACATAAATTCTTTCAACGAAATTAGGATTCTTAAAAGCGAGTCTAGATTCATTTAAAAAAATTAGCACGGATTACTTAGACAAATTAAATTGAAATATATAAGTTGGAGTCAATTATCTCTACAAACCTTCTTGGTGATAAATTTACTTCAGGATTATTTGGTTGTCTCCCCTTTTTAGTAATAAGTTGTAGCTAGTTTACGTTTTCTTTGTTTTCTTCTACCAAAAAAACATAAGGCATACGATAGTAGTCTTTGAACATGTTACCGATTCATTACTTCAATATAAGTGTTGAAAGTTGGGGTTAATGAGGCAATGAATTCACTCTTCATCCTCGTTAAGGTTTCAGTGAAAAAATATTTTCTATCCTCATTAAGGTTTCAGAGATTTTATTTTACCCGTTTTCCAATCAGGATTAAAATAAATGAATATAAAAAAATTCTCATAAAACAAAATTAGTCCGTAACAATATTTTGAAAAATAATATTAAACTAAATTTTTGTTTTAATAATATTTAATGTCAAATAAATGAAAAGTTTAATGCATAGCATTATTAGAAACTTAAGAAAACTAACATTGAACATTGTTCAACAATCAAAGTAAAATATAAGATAAGATGGAACTTTTAACTCATATAAAAATGTATTTAGAATTATAAAGTTGAGGTATTTAATAAGAACATATATAATTTCTGTTTTAAACGGCGTTCAAGGCTGATGTTTAGGCGGGATTTTTGGAACTGCCTAGATTTTATATAATATGGCGGTTAAGGCAGACGGTATCGTCAAAACTCAGAAATGTGTCATCAAAGATCAGAAAAGTGTTGTAAAAACTTGAAATAGTGTTACCAAAACCTTAAAAAGTGTTATCAAAACCCAGAAAAAGTTGCTACATGAATTTTTAATTTTATTATATAAAAATTTATATGTTAATTTAATTTATTATTCTAATTCATTAATAAATATTAAATATTTTAAAATACAAATATACCTAATCCCTCCCTAGATCCCGATTAATTCCCACCTAAACTCCCGGAGGCTCTAACCGCCCGACAAGCACTTAGCGTCTTTTAAAACACTGCATATGATTAAAATTATTTTCATAAAATAATTACTATAAAATATAGCAAATAATTTGACTTTTTGACTAATATTCAATGAATATTTGGGGTTTCCCCAATGAATCTTATCTAGTGTTTTAAAAAGCGCTAGGCGCTAGTCGAGCGGTCGAAGATTAATCGGGGCCTAGGCGGAGATTAATCGGGGTCTAGGCGGATTTGGACGCTAGTTGACAGGATTTAAGCGCTAGGCGTAGTCAAGCGGTGACCTTTAAAATAGCGTCTGGGCGTCGACTTTTAAAACAATGGTCTTATCAGGATCAGAGATTTATTGGATTGAAGAATACTATATCCACATCTCCATCCTCGTTAAGAATTCGGGGATTAAAAAATCGCCATCCCCATCCAGTGAGGACTCTTATTTGGAAATCTTTGGAAATCTCCTTCCCCATCCTAGCCTAGCGTAATTAATATACTTTGAACAACTTATATTTCCCAATTATTTTCAAATATGATTATTATATTAATTTTTACTAATCAGATGTAGTTTGGTGAATACACTATTCAATATGCTTTTCAATACGGAAATGAGAAGGTGTGGATTCAATATTTCAAAGATTTCTGTATATAAAGAGAAAAATGACAAAAGCAATAATTATTTTTTTTATTAACAATGCTATAAAACTAAATATAAACAACGGTAAAAACAAAGTACTCCCCGTCTACTAAATATTATCGTTTTAGAGGGATTTTGTTATCTATTTTTTATTGTCATTTTGTATTTCCAAGATGTTTTTTTTCCAAGCTTTCCATTCCTACCCCTATTAATTTGTTCAACTTTCAAGATAATTATATTCTAATCTCCAATAACAAGAGA